>VNJW01004460.1:0-78498 GCA_008042615.1 Drosophila auraria | reverse complement strand
TTGAGCTATCGGGCTGAAATTTTCAGCATAGTCTTATTTCTTTAGCACGCAGTATATATGTCGGAACGGCCGAAATCGGACCACTATATCCTATAGCTGCCATAGGAATGATGGCGAAATTAATGTAAAAAAATTTTTAATTTCTCTGTTTTTCAACTAATTTCTATTAATTTCGAGATATAGTCGTTTTTTATAGTTCTAGAATTACGGTTTTAATTTCATTAAGATCGGACAACTATATCATATAGCTGCCATAGAAAGGATCGGTCGATTTATATGAAAATGTAAAATTCTACATGTAAAATGTAAAATATACAAAATTTACATAATTTGACATTTTTTTTTTACATTACCAAAATAGATCGATTTTCAATGATCCAATTGCTGACTGCAAGGGTATATAAACTTCGGTTTACCGAAGTTAGCTTTCTTTCTCGTTTTAATAGATAAATAGTCTAATTTAACAAATAATAAATATTAATTAAATATTCCTCAATAAATTCTCAACTAAAACCATCTTTAAATATATATTTCAATAGGCAAACATTTCCTAAAGCTCTAGAAATGTTTATTATCTTAAGTAACACCTATTTTCCCCCTGTGCATCTCTTTAAAAGCATTCGGTTTCACAATCAATCGATGGACAGTTTATGGCTCAATTGTGTGAGAGCTGGAAAACCGCTTCGCAGAGGTTTTTCCTCTTTTTTTGGCCACCGTTTGCTGACCCATAATGCATTGATCCAGCGGCCTGGCCCGGCCCGGCCGCGTCCGCGGCATTGGAGAAATACGAAGTAAAGATGGACATAATCTCACCCCAACTGCAGCATCCGGCGACATCAACTTTCGCTTTTCTTTTCGAATTCGGTTTCGGTATCGGTTTTGGCTTTGGCTTTTGGTTTTCGGTGGACTCCGACTCCTGTCTCTTGTCACGCCAAAAGGCGATTAAGAAAGCCTCAAGGAGTGCGGCGAGTCCGAGAAACATATATCGGAGCGCGCTGGTGGAGACCAACTGGTTCCCTAAGCGCGAGTCAATGACTGGGTGACTTCTGCTCCATAATTGGCCAACGCAAAATGCGTTTTTGTTACCTCGTTATTTCTTCTTTTTTTGGCTCCGGTCCAGCGGCTTTTCACTTGGCCAACGCCAAACGCATCGATTCCATTGATGAAAGTTCACACTTGAGCGGTGAGTGGTGTCATGACCGATAGAGATCGCAGAGATGGCTTATAAGGAGTCTTAAAATGGTTTTCTTCGAGATTTATCTTTGTTTTTCTGGGAATTTACTTTATTTTCAAACACATAAATAAAACTCATCATAAAATTCCAAACATAACTCTATTATAATTGAGTAACTTCAAAAATATTTATTAAATAAAGGAAATAGTCTGTTCCCCAAGCAATTAGACCCATTCTTAGCCCGGTTTTGCCATTCTGCCGCTGGCCATGATTCCGTTTTTGGTCGTCGTGGCCTGGTCTGCTCGGTTGCCTAATTGAAAGTTGGCCCCGACTAAAGTCGCTAGATTCGCGACTGGGAAAAATCTTTCGCACGCTAATCTCTGAGATTGGCCAACAATGCTCAGCTTTCGCACGGCATAAATCCCGGCTAAATGCAAGAGTTAAAGCCATCGACTTATCGCCCTCCCCGATCTCTGGCATTGTGGTGGCTCCAGCTCCAGCTCTCGGCACACCCAGCACCCAACACCCACCCAGAGTGGCTAGCAAGTGCGATTCGGAGTGGCTCAGTGGACAAGTGGAACGGTGTGGAGTGTGGTGAGTGGAGTGGAGCCCCGAAAATTCCCGAAAATGTTCAAATGTCAAAACTTTTGTTTACAAAACTCTTCAGCTGCAGGCACACCCCGTGGCCCATCTCTGGCCCAGCCCACGGGGCGTATGCGCAACGCAGCGCAACTCTTGGCAGACATTGATCTCTCGGCCGCCGCTTTTGTTTTATTTTTTTATTTTTATTTATTTTTTTTTTTTTTTGTGGGGCGTTGACATTGCGACGACGACGGACTCGGGTACCTTAAAAACGTGACATGATGTGCGGCACATTCTACGTGCTACGGAAATTTCCAGTCAATGCCAGAGCGGGAGCGAGGATTTGGAGGGAGGCGAGGCACTGCATCGGACCGTCTTTGAATTTTAAGTTGCATTTAAGAGGCAAAGAGCTGAACTTTACCACAGTTTTGTACACTTTTCGAGAGGGTGATATTATTTTGACGAAGATTTAACATTTTCTTGACTAGTAACAGGCTTGAAATATTAATTACAAATTATATATATGAACTGTTCCTTAAATAAATATCTTTTATTAATAGAATAATTCATAATTACCTCTAAAATCTAATCAGTATGTAATCCCCAGAGACTAGTGATACCTCAAGGGTATTCCCTGCTTCGGTCGCCAAAACTTGGCTTCCTTTCCTGTTTCCCTTTCAGCCAGTCATGCTTTTCGGCTGCTACGAGTGTGTGAATGTTGGTGAATATACATATAGATATATATATATACAGCTGTGAGCGTTACAGCAGCTGCAGGCGAGGATTATGAATAACCGGAGCATTATCTGCGGAATTTTTTGGGGCCAAGATTGATGGCCAGCAGACCCACAGCTCACTCAAAAATTCACACACGAAGCTCTTAAGGTGTTCGAAGAGCTCCAAAGGCTGACAGTTTTCAGCAAAAAATATGTTTTTGTTCCATTTTAAGGAGTCTCATTTTTGTTACCAAAATAAAATCCACATTTTAAAAGCAGCAAATTTCACTTTTATGCTAAAAACCAAAACCGAAGCCAAAGCTAGAGGTAAATCCATAAAAAAAAAAAAAACTATAAAAATCACGCCATATTTATATAAATTTATGAAGTGTTATAAGTTAATGAGTTGCTTTTTTAATGGCATTCAACTGGATGATTATCTTTAATTTAGCCAAAGCTAAACATGATTAATTTCAGCAAATACTACTGGCTTAACAGGCATTTATTATTAATACCATAATGATTTAACACAATTGCTTGAAACGCAATGTAGTTGAAGTCGTTACTTGTTTATGATTTTAAAATATTTTAGTGAGATGAAAATGATCTTGTTTCTGTTTAAAAATTAATTAAAATACATGGGTTAGTTAGTTAACAATTAAAAATTTATTTTTATTTGTATGCAATTTAATTATATAAAGGCTTTATTATTATGAATTACGGTGGGAATAAGGCCTATAAATTAACTGAAATATTTAAAATATAATTTTAGTTAAAATGAAAAATTTAGAAGAAGAATAAATACATAGAAACTAAAAGTATGAACGCCTTTATTCATTGAGTGACTCAGTTATCGAAATATTTATTTAACTTCACTTTAACCTGAATTTACCTACAAGAATAGTTTTCATTTATAAATATCCAGACCTTAAAGACTATTATTAAAGCGCTTTCTATCAATGAGAGATTAATTAACTAACCTATTATATTTTAAGCTCTACTCCTCAGCTAAATCTAGTCTTTTGCTTAAATGTTAATACCTTAAACAATACAAATATTTAACTAAGCTTGAGGGAAACCTTTCTAAAGCCACTTGATTCATGTCTGTCAGCCGGCAAGGCAATCGATTTCTAATGGGCGACAGCTCAAGTATTGAGTATCGCCCGCCACTCGCTTCTCATGATCTGAGTTCTCGAGTTCAAGTCGATCGTCGATCGTCATTATCCGAAAGGCGACCTGCTCTCGATTCGAACGATTCGAACAATTCGAGAGCAAAACTCGACTTGGCGGCGGCGATTTATGTGGCGGTTGCTTGGTTGCTTGGCTCGATTCAAGGTTAAATCCAGATTTTATGCAAAGCAACTGCAACTGCAGCCGAGAAATTGCAAATATCTACGCAATATTTGTGTCTTTTTGTATAGGGGCTTGCTTATTTTTTATTGGGGCCTTTTTTTTGTGTATGTGCCGCGTAATGCGAGGCCTTACGTAAGCAACGGGCTATCCGGCTGCAGTTGCAGTTTGCTCTCGCATCTCGCTCTGGCTCAGGTGTTGCAACTTGTTGTCGCAGCAGCAGCAGCAGCAACTGCAACTGCAACTGCAGCAGCAACTTGTCCATAAATTGTGCCGCCGCTGGCTGTAAATCCGGCCAAAACGATTCTCAATTTTAGGCGCCCTGCAGCAGCAGCAAAAGCAGCCGCAGCAGCAACACATCAAGCTGGCACGACAGCTTGCAGCCTGCAACCTGTCCATCCAGGCCACATTTAGCCCGATTTTAATTGCCAGCCGCTGGTTGCAATTAAAAGAAAAGAAACGGCGAATAAGGCCGGCGACTGGCAAAGCAGAAACTAAACTGAAACAAATGTGGCATTTGCCTTTAAGTACGAGTACATGTGTTGCAGGCGCGCGATGTTGTAGCTAGCTACGAGATTTTGCTGCTGTTAACTTTGCGTAAAATCGACAAATTTGTCAAAAGCCAAGACTGGCCAATCAATGCGAATCCGAATGCGAATGCGAATGCTCATGCGCATTGTACAATCGAAATTGTTGTCATTTCATTTTCATTTAAGTTGCTTAGCCGCTCTTAGAGGCTCTTTCCCTGCTTGTATTCGTTTTCTTTATTTTTTTGGCTTGCAATTTTATGTAAGCAGGCAGCCGGTGCAGTGGCTGCCATAAAGCAATGTTGGGCAATGCGTAAGCGACCATGTAAATGATGGCTATATATAAATGTAAATTGCCACAGCAGCGTTCCATAAACATTTCTTGTTTACCTGCGCGCTGCGCCCGACGCGGCGGTCCAATGACCCAATCAATGTCCACACACTGCCGCCGTCGCCGGCTCTTGTCACTGGGTAAATATGCCATTACCCCGATCCGCCGATCCGCCGATTCACCGATCCGCCGATACACCAACTTGCCACCAGAATGTCTTGAGTGGCTTTTGGCCAAATGGCACACCAGCCAAAGCAGCCACCACCAAGCTATGCCGGATATGGCCACGGCTGCGATTTACGGCTAAAGGGGAAAGCTTCCAAGCGCTGGCTGGAGTGTTGATGGGTTCCAATATATGTTTGCTTGTGTTTATTGTATAGTAAAGTGCGTTTTCCATTTGCTAATGTTTGTTGCTGCGAAATGCGGGAGCAGAGAAGTGCATTCCCAGCTTGAATTTGGGTTAAGAACTTGAGAGCAGTCTAAGCAGTCCTTCCAGCAGCCAATGAACCCTTCAAAAAGAAAGGCTTTCTACTTAGAAAATATATTCTTAAGTGAGGAATTGCCTTTTCAATGACTTTCAGTACTTTTCAGTTCTCTAAGCAATAAATGTATGAAAATGTAGATTACTTTTGCCACTGTGCCTTGAAAATAGTTAAAAGAATTATACAAATTTATCAGTTTTGATATTTTAAATTGTTTTTTATTAGCTTACTAATTTTAAATTAATTTTCTTATTGATTTTAATAATAAAGGTGCTCCTACTTCATTTATTTCAAGTGATAATGTTCCTTGAAGTGGCTTTTTACATTAATTTGGCATTCTTTGAAGTTTTGCTAGTATTTATCATTTAAATTTCTTGGCATTTTCTTGCATTTATTTACAATTGTTTCATGGAATTTTATCCTGTATGTATTAATTATTATTTCTTTAAATTTCACTTGGGTTTCCTATTTTTTTTTCTTATTTCTTTATTATTTATTAATCTTTATGCTTGATTTTGGCCTTGGTGTCATATATATCTCCTCTTATTTTATGCCTTTTAAACAGACAAATATTTGCTGATTTTTTACTTAGTTTTAAATGAAATTAACTTTCTTTTAACTTAAAATTAAAACTACATTTGATTCCCTTCAATTTCCCAAAGTTCCCCTATATGATTGCTTTTGTTTATAAACCTATAATTGATTTTAGCGAAAAGAAAGTTCCCCCTGGAGGCAGAGGCAGTCGCCGTCGCAATTAGCAGAAATTCACTTTTTCTGATCGCTGGTCTTCCCGAACCTATATACATACAAAGTATATAGTCGGAGAGCTGGCTAGCTCCGCTAATTAGTTATGATCCAACCTGTTCCTTTAATCTCCGAGCCGGCAGATGTTTTTCGATGGTGCTGGCGATGATGATGCTGATGAGATGAGATATCTTGCACAGCGCGACTTGGCTTGATCAATTTTGATTTCCAACCACTTTGTTTGCTGCGTGTAAAATTCACTTCGATGAATGAAGCCCAAAAAAAACAAAAAATAAAGAAATAAATATAAGAAAAAAAAAAACAAAAAACCGGCATAGCTCACACACACGCACACGCAATCGAAGTCAAGTTTTTGTTGCCATTCGGCTTGCTTCGGTTCGGATTGCTTATGTAATCTCGTGTTGTTTCTCTTTCGGTTGCTGACCAAAATCCGAAAAAAGATATTTGGGCCCATTGTGGCTGCGGCCAGCCACTGAGCGCTGAGCGCTCAGCGCTGTTGTAACACTTTGGCATTTTAATATAAAAATCCGTTTGGGATATTTATGAGTGTGACTCAGTTTCCAGTTCCCCGATGCCCGATGCCCGATGCCCGATCCCCTCACTCACACTCCAATTGTCGTAATACAAATAATAATCCCCGAACAGCTTCCTTGTCCCAGCCCCTCTTATAACACCACACAAGGGGCGTGGCAGGTGGCATCTGCATCTGATTAGTCCGATTTGCATATGGAATTCATCTCATTTCGTCTCATCTCGTCACATCACATCTCCGCACAACACATCGCTTATGTAAGCCGCGATGATTTGATGGGCGACCTTCATGGGAACCACGTTCGTGTCTTGGGTCTTTTGTTTCGCCCAGATTTATGCGGACCTCCGATCTCCGATCTCCGGTCTCCGTCTTGTCCATCGATGTCACTGTGTCAATGCTGTGCTAATGCCGCCTCAGGTGGTCCACGATAGATCTCTTGCTAATCGAGTTGGGCTTCCTTCCGCCATCTCGAACGTCTCGAATTTGATATAATTGCCTAACAAACGCTTGTTGTTCTCCTTCCTCCATTGCAGTTCCGGCGTGGAGCGGCCTGGCAAACGCTCTTCCTGCTCTGCGCTCTTGCCTATTGCATAAACGGTAAGTTTTTGATTAAAATCTATATCTAAAACTAAGAAATGTGTTTAAGTAAGTAAAGAATTGTGAAGGGAATAAATAAAAATAAATTCTATACAACAAGTTAAAGATGTTTTAAGGGAAATAAATATTTATGAGGGTTTTATGTCTAAATTTGAGAGGCATTTTCAGTTAGATTACATTTTGCTTATTTCTTCTATTTTAAAAAGTAACACATTTTTTCTTTACTGGTTTAATAGATTACATTTTTTGACACAATTCCTTTTTGGTTTTATTCGATTTATTGGAAAATATATGTAAAATTCCATCTAAACCCTAAGAGCGCTTAAAATAAATATAGTTTATGCATGGAAAAACTCTAAGCAATATACCCTATCGTATTTAATATATATAATAATATTTTAAGTGTCTTTTCTACGTTTTCGGAAAATGTACCAGTTTTTCCATTATAGGTTTTATAGAATACATTTTTGAAGACAAGTTCATCTTTAACATTTGAAACGAACCCGAAGAATTCAATTATATAAAGTGTGTACATCGAAAAACTGTAGAAAATATAGCCTGTCATAATTAATACAATAAATAATATTTTAACAAGGTATTTCTTCATTTTCTGAAAATTTAAAATATTTTCATTATAAGTTTCATAGATTACCATTTTTTATAGGCAATTTCTTGTTAGTATTATTTGATTTATTGGAAAATACAAGTTAAATTTAAACAAACCTCACTAAAGCTTTAATTAAATAAAGTTTGTATAGAGAAAACTTCAAAATAATATTGTCTAGCATATTTAATGCATTAAACAATATTTAAATGGGGTTTTTTAATGTATTAATAGATTAAATAACATATGTAAAGAGGCTTTAAATTAACTGGGTTGGTATATGTTACTTTTTCAATAAGAGCTTTCAAGAGCTTCAATGTACTTTTTTGTAGCTAAACCTAATTTCAGCATACATTTTTCTCAACTTCTAATTTAAGTCAACTTCCAGTTCTATTTTTTAAGCAATTAAAATGTTAATAATATTTTATTAGAGTCTTGTTTGCTGTTTTTTACTCTTTCAATCATTTAAATAATTTTCAAAGAGTGTCGAAGAACTTTTTTGTGGTTAAACATAATTTGCGCCTACATTTCCCTTAGTTTCTAATTTAAATCAACTTCTAGTAATATTTTTTAAGCCACTAAAATTTATTGACTCTAAGTTAACTAATATAATTTCAATTAATTAAATTATTAATTAATTATAATTGCAGAAGCCAGCAGCGAGGGTCGCGTGGTCTGCTACTACACAAACTGGAGTGTCTACCGGCCGGGCACGGCCAAGTTCAATCCGCAGAACATCAATCCCTACCTGTGTACACATCTGGTGTACGCGTTCGGCGGATTCACCAAGGACAACCAGATGAAGCCCTTCGACAAGTACCAGGACATCGAGCAGGGTGAGTGGCCCAGACACGCCCCGTCCTTCCGGCGAGTTAATTTCACTCGCCTGCAATTTCCGGTGCTCTTCCTCGTCCTCTTCCTGTTCCTGTTGCTTTTGCTGTCCATTAACGCTCCTGTCTGATGCATCCTCCTCGTCCTCGTAGGTGGCTATGCCAAGTTCACCGGACTCAAAACGTACAACAAGCAGCTGAAGACCATGATTGCCATTGGCGGCTGGAACGAGGCCAGCTCCCGGTTCTCCCCGCTGGTGGCCAGCGGCGACCGTCGCCAGCAGTTCATCAAGAACATACTGAAGTTCCTGCGACAGAACCACTTCGATGGCATCGACCTCGACTGGGAGTACCCGGCGCACCGCGAGGGCGGCAAGTCCCGGGATCGGGACAACTACGCCCAGTTCGTGCAGGAGCTGAGGGCCGAGTTCGAGCGGGAGGCGGAGAAGACCGGAAGGACGCGCCTGCTCCTGACCATGGCTGTGCCAGCGGGCATCGAGTACATCGACAAGGGCTACGATGTGCCCAAGCTGAACAAGTATCTGGATTGGTTCAATGTGCTGACCTACGACTTTCACTCCTCCCACGAGCCCTCGGTGAATCACCATGCTCCCCTGTACTCCCTGGAGGAGGACTCCGAGTACAACTACGATGCCGAGTTGAATATTGTGAGTTTTTGGGGGGCTTTGGTTAGAGTTCTTGGTTCTAAGTGCTCTCCTTTCTCTTCTAGGACTACTCCATCAAATACTACCTGAAAGCTGGCGCTGATCGTGACAAGCTTGTCCTGGGCATTCCCACCTATGGACGTTCTTACACTCTGATCAACGAGGAGAGCACGGAGCTGGGCGCCCCATCGGAGGGTCCTGGCGAGCAGGGCGATGCCACGCGTGAGAAGGGCTACCTGGCCTATTATGAGGTTGGTTTTCCTCTCTCCCCAGGATATTGAGACATACCTAACCCTCTGAATTCTCTTTTAGATCTGTCAGACCCTCAAGGACGACCCCGAGTGGACGGTGGTTCAGCCCAATGCCAATGTGATGGGTCCCTATGCCTACAGGCGCAACCAGTGGGTGGGCTACGATGACGAGGCCATCGTGCGCAAGAAGGCGGAGTATGTGGTGGCCCAGGGACTGGGCGGCATCATGTTCTGGGCCATAGACAACGATGACTTCCGGGGCACCTGCAACGGCAAGCCTTATCCTCTCATAGAAGCCGCCAAGGAGGCCATGGTGGAGGCATTGGGGTAAGGAAGGCGCTCCTATCTCTTTTAGAAACTATCTAAAAATTATCTTTCCCTCCAGACTCGGCATCAACGAGGTGGCCAAGCCCAGTGGCCCCCAGAAGCCCTCGAGATCTCGCAGTCGCGACAATGCCAGCACCCGGAACCGCCTGAATGGCAAGACCGAGGCTCCAGCCACCTCGCGCAGACCCAGTGGCGCCCGACGACCAGCCGTAAGCTCCACCAGCACCACGCAGGCGCCACCGCCAAGCACCACCTTCAAGCTGACCGAGGCCGAGGGTTCTTCCCTGTACATAGGAGGCAGGGCGTCCACCACGCCACCGCCGCCAACGACTCCCGATCCGGGCTCGGACTTTAAGTGCGAGGAGGAGGGCTTCTTCCAGCACCCGAGGGACTGCAAGAAGTACTACTGGTGTCTGGACAGCGGTCCGTCGGGTCTGGGCATTGTGGCCCACATGTTCACCTGCCCGTCGGGTCTGTACTTCAACCCAGCCGCCGATTCCTGTGACTTTGCCCGCAATGTGCCCTGCAAGACCAAGAAGTAAGTGAATGTCATCAAAGTAAAGGCCAAGGATTAACCCCTTTCCCTCCCTTAGATCTACTACAGAATCCCCAGTGACCTCCACTACCTCAACCACCACCACGGCGCGTCCGAATCGCGTGACAGCGGCTCCCACGGCACGTCCCGTGTATCCGCGCACCACCACCAGCACCTCGACGACGACCACGACCACGACAACGCCAGCGGCAGTCGAGGAGGATCTGGAATACGAAGAGGACACCGATGAGCTGTCCCCCAGCAAGTCCACCGATGCCGAGGAAGATCCCCAGGTGATCAAGGAGCTGATCGATCTGATTCGCAAGGTGGGCGGCGTGGAGCAACTGGAGAAGCACCTGCTGCGTAACAAGGACGGTTCCATCACACTGAAGGAGAACTCGGCCAGTGGAGCCGCCACCACACCCTCGACCATCAGCAAATCCCTGTACGATCGCGTGCTGAGTCGTCCTGGCACCCTGAGCTCCTTCACCCGCAACCGCTTCAGGATTGGCGAGGCAGCCACCGAGACCAGCACCGAGGCTAGCTCCTCGAGCAGCACCTCTAGCGGCAACTCCAACACCAACTACTCCAAGTACTCCTCGGTTTTGAGGGGCAACAGCCGCCAGGGTCCGCAGAACGAGGGCCTTGAGAAACTGGCCGAGTTCGATGGCTTCCTCAAGGAGCGCAAGCAATATGTGACCATCAACCGTCATCGATCAGCTGGTCAGGGAGAGGAGGAGGAGGCGGCCGAAGAGCAGCAGGAGGAGGAACAGCAAGTGACCACCACACGTCGTCCTCTGAGCTCGATCACGCCCTCCTATACGAGTCTTAGAAGGACTCGTCCTACCACAGTAGCCCCAGCAGCCGAGCAGTCCCAGGAGGAGGAGGTGGAGGAGCAAACCCAGACGCCAGTCAAGTCCTATGCCACCTTGAGTCGCAACCGAGGACGTACTACCTCAGCACCAGCGCAGTCAGAGGTCACGGAGCCATCGCCCAGTTCGACAACCAATCGGTGAGTGCGGGGTTACTCTTAAGGAAAGGTAACTAAAAATGACCTAACCCCCCCTTTCATAGGTACAAGTACTTTGAACGCACGCGACCCACGAAGAGTGCCAACGCCGAGGAAGTCGAAGATCCCCTCGAGGAGGAAGAGGAGGAGTACGAGGATGAGGCGCTCAAGGTACAGAGCAAACAAACCACCAATACACGTAAATATGCGAGCATTGGCCGCAGAACCACCACAACAGCAACACCAGAAACTACTCCAACATCTACAACAACAACCGCCGGCACTGAGACTGCCAAGGCCAGCACCACCAATACCACGAATACCAACAATACCAACAACAGCAGCAATAACTCCAACAATGAGAAACTGAATAACCAAATACCAACAGAAGAGAGCACCACCACCAGCACGACACCAGCAACACCCAGCACCACCCAGTCCGAAACCACCACTACAACCACCACTAACGAACCCACTGAACCAAATGAAAGCATCACCACCTCAACCACCTCAGCCACCATTAACCACCTGCATAGCACACCCACACCCACAGTCACACCATCCACTCTTCCCCCGCCCGGCTCCGACGAGGAGCCCGCCAATCCCACCCAGCTTCCCCCCTCAGCAACCTCAACAACCTCCCCCCCAACGGAAACAACAACGACCACAACGACTACGACGACTCCACCAACCACGAGCAACAGCGAACTGAATGACGTAGACCATGTGGACAGCGAGGACAGCGAGGTAACGAAAACCAAGACACAGTACACCAACAAGTATGCCACCACCAACCGCCGACGCATTACAACAACCACAAATAGCAACAGCAACAACAACAATGCAGAAGCTGCGAACGATGCTAGTCCAACGAGAAACGGTTTGAGTAGTTTAAATAGCTTTAGAAGCAACCCGGGCAACCGCAGGACCCAATCCACCCAAGAACCCCCCCCAGAACCGACTCCCAGTGTCTCTAGTCCCCGACCCTTTGGTTATCCCCGACGTCGCACACGACCCACAGCCAGCACCACCAGCACCACACCCGACAGTGATAACAATACCGATAACGATAACGATAACCTAAACGAAACCGATGCCGTAGTGAAGAAGACACGACCATCCCCAGGGGATAGGCCCAAGGTGAGTGCCAGTCTTCCAACAGCAACTGCAACCACTGCAACCAGAACAAGAACCACCTCACTGCACCACCCGGAGCCCCACGTAGAAGTAGCTGGTAACGGTGGCAATAGCTTAAGGCATGATGTAGTTAGCTCTAGTTTAAGTGAATCCCTCGCCCAGAACCCGAACCCGAACCCGAACCCCAACCACATCGATATCGATGACATAACCCAGACCAAGACCAAGTACATTTGGCGCGGGGTGCGACGACCCACCCGCGCTCCCGTGGCTCCCAACTCTTTAGCGGGTGACGACAAGGACTCCCGGCGCTTTGCTGGCAAGCAGCTAGCCTCGGACCTCGAGGAGGATTCCCAGCCCGCCACCAAGTTCCGCAGTCGCCGCTTGAACTCGGCCGAAGAGGAGGAAGAGGTGGCTCTTGAGAAAGCAACTCAGACCCAGGGTTCCCGCAGCTACCAGAGCATCCAGCGCACTGCCAGCAGGAGCTCCGCCGATGACTCACAGATCAAATACAATGCCATCACCCGGGACTCCGAGGGAGGCGCTCATCTCACCGCGGGACGCAGCTCCAGTTTTGTGAGAAACCTTGGTGAGGCACCCAAGCCCCGTAGCCACCAGCCCGTGGGCAGGGGTGGACAGATCGTGGAGACCATTACCGAAACCGAAGACGAGAACGTGGCCGCCGAGATAATCGATGATGAGAAGCGAGGAGAGACCAAGGCGCCGGCCGGAAGTGAAAATACGGACGACAGCAACACGGCCACGGAGCAGGAGTCACCTGAAGTCGTCACAGAAGCAGTGCCGGCTTTGCCAGAGGCTCTGGACATTGCTGAGATCACAACACTGCCCTCGGTGGATGAAGCGTTACCCAAGGAAGAGGAGGAGGCGAGTAGCCCCACTGAAGCACCTGCCAGTAGCAGCACTGAAGAAGCACCTGTAAGCAGCACCACTGGACAAGCCGAAGAATCTAGTAGCACCTCCGCCGAGCTAAGCGTGGAAGCTTTGGTAGAAGAAACTACCCTACCAGCAGCTGGAGAAGCAGAAACCGCCACCGATAGCAGCATCAGTAGCTCAACAGAGCCACCAGCAAGCAGCACCGAGTTGCCAGAAAGCAGCAGCAGCACGGAAAATCTTCCAGAAGAAAGCACAACCACCACAGTGAAGCCTACCCGTCGTCCCCTCAACCGCTTTACCTCTTCAACAACCCCAGAAGCTGTGGCAGAACAAGAAACAACGACCACTTCATCCCCAAGACGTCGTGTTATTGTCCGCACTAGAACCACCACCGTTGAGCCAGGAAGGGAAGTGGAGTCCACGAGCACTGAGGCACCAAGGCGTCGTGCTTTCTCCAGGACGAGCTCTACGGAGCTACCTAGCAGCAGCACTGAAGAGGGAGATTACAAAGCCTCCACTACGACCAGCGAAGTCCCAACCCGCAGATCTTTCTTCCGAACTAGCTCCACTGAGGCTTCAAGCAGCATCTCTACTGAAGCTGAAGGTGAGGCTTCCACTACGACCACCGAAGGTCCAACCCGTCGTTCTTTCTTCAGGACTAGCTCCACTGAGGCTTCGAGCATCAGCACTGAAGAAGCTGAAAGTGAGACCCCCTCAACGAGCTCCGAAGCACCAACGCGTCGTTCCTTCTTCAGGACTAGCTCGACTGAGACACCCAGCAGCAGCACTGAAGAAGCTGAAACGGAGACCCCTCTAACAACCACAGAAGGCACAACCCGTCGTTCTCTTTTCCGAACCAGCACCACTGAGGCTTCAAGTGCTTCTCCAGCCGAAGAGAGCAGCAGCAGCTCAGCCATCGAAGAAGCCAATGCGGAGACTACTACGACAGAAGCCACAACCACTCGGCGTTCCCTGTTCCGCAGCAAGACACCAAGCACCACTGAAGCAACCACGGAAAGCACAAGCACAGAAGAGCCCAAAGAGAGCAGCAGCCCCACCAGGCGCTCCTTCTTCCGAACCAGCAGCACCACTGAGGCCTCGACCACGTCAACCACTGAAGGTGTCCAGGAAAGTGAAAATGAAACCGAGACAACCACTGCTCTTCCCCGACGTCGAGTCATAGTCAGAGGCAGCTTCAGGCCCCGGAAAGAGGGAGATTTATCCTCCCTCCTGGCGGCAGATGCCAATAAGAGGGGAAGGAACAGCCACAGCAGAACGACTACAGAAACGCCTGCAGGCAGTTCCGACTCATCCAAGGAAGAGGAAGCTGCCCAAGAGGAACCCCAACCAGTTGAGAAGGTGAGCTCTGGCCGCACCTCACTGAATGCTGTCCGCAACCGGACCACCACCAAGACCGAGAGCCTGGGCAATGGAGTCACCCGGACTCGCACCACCTATGTGCGCACCCTCGATGCTGGCCAGAAGGTGGTCAAGCGCATCCACACCAAGACCATCGAGGAGAAGCCCGCCGAGTATGAGTACATAGTGGATGAGGTGACCCACCCGCCGGCACCGAGCACCACTCCACGCCAGGTGACCCGCAATCGCGGCTCGGTGAGATTCCAGGGCAACGATCTCTCGTCGCTGCTGGCCCAGGACTTTTCGGCGAGGAGCCATCGAAAGAAAACTACGACGTCGGAGACAACGGTGACCAAGACTCGTCGACGTCTGCTGAAGAAGCCCAAGGAGACCATCGAGCACGAGGAGGTGGAGGAGTTCGAGTACGAGGCTGGCAACGAGGTGGAGCCAGAGCCACAGGTGAGCTCCACAGCCAGGCCTATAATCCGGAGAACCAGGCCAACGGTTGGAAGGACGACAACCACAACCACTGAGGAACCGAATGACATCGAGGCCAGCACTCGCAGAGCCAGCTTCGCCTTTAAGAGACCCACGAAGGCAACGACAACCACCGAAGAACCTGAAACTAGCTCCACGGAAGCAACTACCTCCACCGCCACCAGGAGAACCGTGCTTGCCCACAGGAGACCCCTAAGCACCACAACGACCACGACCTCGACCACGACTACGACAACTACTACTCCAGCTCCCATTGAGGATGAGTCCACCGAGGACCAGTTGGCAGCGGCGAAGCAGAGGTTTGTCAATCGCCTGAAGACCAGCACCACCAAGGCCACGACCACCACAGAGGCAACCACAGCTGCTGCCAGCACCACCGAGGCAGACCTAGGTGACCTCAAGCTACAGCTTAGCAATGCCATCAATCGGCTGCAATCGGAGAACAAGCTGGAAGGCCAGGCCGCCGCCAAGGGCAGTGAGACCCCAGAAGACACCAGCGATGACAGGCTCTCCCTGCCCATTTACCACCGCAGGAAGTACTATCAGTACGTCAAGGACTCTCCCATCACCTACATAGACAAGTCCCCGGCACCACCGGACATCGAGACTGTCACCGTGAACATAAAGCAGCAAATCCACGACGTGTTCAATGTGAGCGAGAACGAGACACCGATCAACTCTGTGGAGGATGAGGGAGAGAGCGCCGACCATCGCCTGGCGATGGAGCAGGCCAAGGAAATCAATGCCGAGCTCGGTCATTTTTTATTGAAAACCCCCGGGTCAAAGTAGGTCACCCGGGGGCAAAGTTGGTCGGATCAGGAGAGGAGACCCTAGAAGATGACGAGATAACCGCCGATATCGACGAGGACGAAGACGAAGATGGAGATGGAGGCCAAGAGGAGCCATCAAAATCGCAGCGACAGGGCAAGACGTTCAAGACAATTCCTCTAGCCGTGGACTCTAGTAATGAAACCTCCAAGATAGTGAGTCTTTCTCTGCTAGAGGAGAAGGAACGAAGCGAGGATGAAGCCAGAGCCTTGCGTCTTTACACAAGACTGAATCGTACGCGCTTGACGCTCTCGACTAGGTTGCAGGACAAGCCCGCTGAGGAATCACAGGACACCACTACCAGGAGAAGCTTTAGCATACCTCAGAGATTCCGGAGTCGCTCTACCACACCTGCAACCTCGACCACAGAGGAAAGTGAAGAAGAGGAGGAAGAGATCAAGGTGGAATCTACGTCAAGACGCTCGTATGCGGGTCTGAATAGGTTGAGAGGCAGAGGAAGCACTACCACTACGAGCTCCACTACTGAGGCAGCAGATGAGTCTACAACTGAAGCTATAAGAACCACATCCCGGGGAACTAGACAGCCCTATCTGGGAATCAGTCGCAGGGTGACCACCACGACAACAACCACTGAGAAGTCCACTGAGAAGCCAACGGAGAACGAGGCCGAAGACTCTGAAACTGAAGAGGAAGCCACCACTACAAGCTCGGAGGTTAAGGCTGAAGAAAAGCCCACAGAAAAGATTGAGAAAGCTGACAAACCTGAAAATAAAGACCCCTCAGACCCAGAAGACACCACCGAAGAGCCCGAACTGGAGGCCCACATCGACGATGACGACAATGAGATTCCCCTGGAAGAGATCATACCCAACATCCCACCGGAAACCTCGACCACAAGCGAGCCAACGAGCACCACGCCAGCAGCACGTCGCCAGCTGGTGATTCGTCGACGTTTTAATGGCACCACGAGTGCTCCAGTAACAACCGAGAAGGAGGAGAATCTGGAGAATGAGATTGGAGATCAAAGTGATACAGAGAGCTCCACGACCCCAAGAGTGGCAACGACCACTTCCAGGCGGCAGCTTTTGATACGCCGACGCTTCAATGGCACAGCAACAACAACCACGACGACGACGACTGAAAGTCCGAGTGTTGACAATGAAATAGACCAAGGCGAGGCACCAGCAACCACAACCACCAGACGCTCGCTGGTGTCACGTCGTCGCTTCACACCGCCAACTGGAGCAACCACAACCACTAAGGGATCAACGAACCTGGCCGAGACTAGCACACGTCGTCCGTACGCGGCCTTGAACCGCTCACGTAATCGCTTCTCCACACCGCGAACCACCACCACCGAAGGCGATGAAGATGGAGATGAAGAGGAAGAAACCGAAGAGCAGGTAACACCACCACGTGCCGGCTTCCTTCAAACGAACCGCCATCGAGCTTTGCAACGGAAACCTGAGGAGGAGGAGGAGGAAGTTGAGGCAGGTGGAGCTTTGCTGCCCCGCAAGCCACCCAACTTTGCGGCTCGCCGCACCACCTCAGCCCCAGCCCGAGTTAGTTCCACCACGCGACGCAATCTGGTGGCTTTGAACAGGAATCTCTACCATCGCCCAGAGGCTGATGAGGAGCAGGAAGACAACGAAGAGGAGTACGATGAGCAAGAGGAGGCTGAAGACGAGCCAGAGGAGCCAGAGAGAAGCACCACAGCCCGGTCGAGACTGAGTCAACTGCTGGCGGGAAGGCAGAGGTTACCTCTGAGTAGGGTGACCACCGAAAGACAGACCGACGCGGACTCGGATACTGACAATGACACTGAGAACGAAGAAGACTCGGAAGAGGAGGACGAGGTATCGAACAGTAAACTTACCCTTAACCTTGGTAATTCCCGGGGGATTGGCTCCACTATCACTAACAGCAACACTAATGGCACCACTAACCTCAGCACCGCACTGAATGTAGCTAGTCAACGTAGTAACAGCACCGTAGCCAATTATTTGATTAATCGTTTCAAGTCAAACAGTTACACGAACAATTCCAAAACCACCAACAACCTCAGCGACAAACCAGTCTCAGTCCAAGCTAGTCTTAAGCCAGATAGTCACGATGATGGAGAAGATAATGATAATGATAATGATAACGATAATGAGAATGATAATGATAACGATGCTAGTCTAGAGAATGATAAGGAGAAAGCGAGTGGGGCTGGTTTGAATGCCTTAGGTAATGACGTTAATTCTAAACGACGCTTTCAGAATCGTTATCAATTGAGCCGCACCAGAAGCACCACCAGTACCACCACCAGTACACCACCAACAACCCCTTCATCACAGTCCCCGACAGGAGCCAACACCCGAAGATTGGTCTTCGGGGGCCGTCAGCGCGCCCAGGTAACTAAACTAACCCTAGTCGATGAGCAGACGGCCGAGGAGAGCGAGGCCAAGGAGCAGCCCCACAAGGAAGAGCAGGAAGAATCTGATTCCAAATCCGAAACCGATTCCAATGAAGACGAGACTGGGACCACTACGACGACGACGCGGCCCAAGCGCATCCGCGTGCTGAAATTCCGGCGACCCCTGAATAGCAATAGCAATAGTTCCCACGTAGAAAGCCCCACTAATAGCGACACTAACTCAGACACCCAGACCACAGCCACTGCCACTGCCACTGCCACACCACCAACCACCACAAGCACCACCAATACGAACACCACCACCAACCTAGGCACCAACGGCAAGCGCTTCCGCAAGATCGTCAGGAAGCTAAGGCCCGTGGACGGCCCCAGCACGGTGGCCAGTATAGATCCCTCGGAGGAGACCACCCGCAAGCCCTTCGTGCCCAGCCACAGCAGATTCGTGGAGAACCAGGAGAACGACCTGCTGAATCTCCGCCAGCGACTCAAGGAGCAGCAGGCCAAGGGCGAGCCCCAGGATGGCGTCATCAGCAGTCGCTTCAAGGCCTCGGGCCAAAGGGAGGACCAGGAAAGCGTGTCTGAACTCCAAAAATTAAGGGACAAGGTCAAGGCCGAGCAGGCTCGGGGAGACGGAGACCAGGGCGTGATCAATGATCGCCTAAAGAAGCTGCTGGCCGAGAAGGGCACTAGCAACCGGCAAGGAGGAGAAGATACCGCTTCGCCAGCTAGTGAGGATCAACCCTCAGGAGTGTCCTCATCGCGACCCTTCTTCAAGCGCAAGCTGGTGGCCCGCCGACCCTACACCCCGCCCTCGGCAAGCGGCGGCTCACCGGGGACCACCAAGGCCCCACTGGCCTTCAGCACCGCCCGACCCACCGCCAAGTTTGTGCGCCGCAAGAACGGCCGCTTCGATCCCTTCAACTCGAGTGTCCGCAACCGGGGCGAGGGCTTTGTGAGGAGCGATCCTCGAGGCGCTCGTCTACCCGGAGCCGATCGCTTCAAGACCCAAGGAAATGGGGAGGAAGAAGAGGAGCTGGAGGCGCAGCAGGAGCAGCCTCTGCAGAATCAGTTCGGCAGCAATCTCCGCAGACCTTTTGTGCCGAAAACGCGACCAGTTCTGGACAAAATCAAGCCTCAGGCGGAAGATGACAACGAGGACAGCGAAGAGGAGGAGGAGGAGGAGGACTCCGAAGAGGAAGGCGATGAGGAGGAGGACGAGGAGGAGGAGGATAATGAGAAGACGAAGTCACCTGTCGCTGGAGAGGGGGATAAACCCTCGGAGGACTCCAATACGACCAAGCCCAAGTTCAACTCTCCCTACAGACCCAAGGACAACCGAGCGCCGCCCGGCAGCCGTCCCAACTTTGGGGCCACCGGCCCCAGTGGCCCGGGACCCACTGCCTCCGGCAACGTGCCCTTCAATCCCCGCAACCGTCCCTCCAGCACCGGCTCCAGCAATACCAGCCGCTTTGGCAGCAGCACCAAGAGACCCAGAGTGGTCAACCGTCCGCCTGGCGTAGCCTCACCCAATCTCACCCTGAAGCCAGTGGCCAGTGACTATGAGCGAACGACGCCACTGACACCTCTGAAGCCGGCTCCGTTCATACCAAGCAACACCAGGAGCTACGAGAGGAAGTACTCTGGTCCGTCCACGGAGGCGGCGGAGACCGCCAGCGAGAACTCGCTGATCGAGGAGCTGAACATCGATGCGCTGAATGCGCGGAACAAGAAGATCTTCGACAAGCACAGCAAGAAGCACACCACTCTGAAGCCCAAGGTGGCCAAGGTGGAGGCTGGAGCGGAGCTGGAGACCGGCACCGAGGTGGCCGCCGAGGAGGCGGAGCTGGAGACCACCACCCTCGAGCAGCAGCAGCCGGCGGAGCAGGGATACGTGACTACCACACCCAGTACACCACCATCAGCACCACCATCACCACCACCACCCAGCACACAAGTAGACACAGCCACAGCCACAGCCACCACAGACACGCCACCACCAGAAACCGAAACCGAAACCGAACCCGTTACCGACACCGAGACAGCGACCAATGCTAATGAAGCCACTTCCGTCAATTCACAGGACCTGCCCCCCACCGCCGCCGGTGCCGGAACGAGCACCACCCAGGCCCCGCCGCCGGCCACCACGCTGCTCCATGTGTTCACCCTGATCGAGGGCGAGGGCGAGGATGAGGCCCCGGCCACGACGCGAAAGCCGGCGGTACGGCTGCGGCCCACCATCCAGACGGAGGTGGTGCCCAAGCACAAGGTGGTCGAGATCAATCGCATCGTCGAGATCAACTCCAAGCAGGCCAAGGCCGCCCAGCGCAAGTCCAAGGCCAATAGCCAGGACTTTGGCAGCCTCCGTGTGGAGTCCCTGCCCCACGTCGAGCAGCTGGGCGAGATCAGTGTGGTGAAGTACGTCCACCTGGTGGACGGCAGCGACATCCAGATCAATGATGGACACAGCACCGTTGCCGACTACACGCCCACCGAGCCCTCCGCCTACGCGAGCTCGCCGCCGGTGAGGAATTCCCTGCCCGAGTCAGAGGGCAACGATCGCGATGGCAAGTCCCTGCTGCCCGAGGTCCTAACGGGGGCTCTGGAGACCTCCACCATCTCGCTGGAGGGTCTGTTCGATTCGGCGCGAAAGGGCAAGCAGCTGAGCAGCAACAGCATCGGAGAAGCCGAGGAGCAGGCGGAGGAGGAGAGCACCACCAGCGTGAGCAGCAGTGCCAGCGCCACGGAGAACGGCGAGAGCACCACCCTGGCGCCGACATACGTAAGACCCATAGTACCCCTACTCCGACCCGAGTCCAATGAGTCTTCGCCGCTGGTCATCTCGATAGCCAATCTCGATCAGGTGATACTCAGCAAGGTGCAAAAGTCGCTGGCCGAGGCGGCGGCGGAGGGCAGCAGCACAACCCTGGCGCCTCCACCTCCACCGGCCGCCGACTCCAACTCGGCCTTCTCGGTGCGCCAGGCTCAGGTGGTAGAGGCACCTGTCCCGAGTTCAGACACATCGACACAGATTCCCACCACAAGTAGGCCAGCGGAGGAGGAAACCACTATCTTGGGCCTTGACACCACCACAGAAGGCACACCACCAAGCACTCCAAGCACTCTAAGCACACAGACACTGAGCTCTAATGGAGACAATGGTCAGATCCAACAAGAAACACTAATTGCCGTGCCAATTGGAGCGGCAATTATCGGCCAGCTTGGTCAAGGCACACAGACCACAACCACAACCACAACGACGACAACGACATCGACTGGTGGACACCAAGAGATCAGCCTTAACACACAGCAACCACTGACAGAAACCACAATTGAGAGTCAAAAGGCAGTGGGTAGTGGTGGCACACAGACAGCACAGTCCAGCACAGTGGCAGTTAGTGGCTTAGTTAGTGGAGTTAGTGGAGTTAGTGGCTCTATTGGTGGTGGCTCCGGCTCCCTTAACCAGACCACAACCACCGTGGGCAGTCGTCGCGTCAGCGAGGCTGTGAGCTTTAGCTCCGAGACCCATGTGGTGCATCGCAAGAAGACGGGTCGCAAGGGGCGTGGACGTCGTCTCCGCAAGACCTCGACGACAACAACCACTGAGACGCCAACCACTGAGAGCCCAACCACAGTAGAGGCAACCGTCGAGGAGACGATGGCCACCACTGTCATTCCAGGGCCGGAATAGTTTGAAGAATTTGAAGAAGAACAATCAGCGTAGTTAGTTATTTCTAGTCTTAGCCCTTATCCAGTTTGGAGTTTTGAGTTTAGAGTCTTCAAGCTCTCGAATTTCCGAGCTTAGAGTCCTCGAGCTTAGAGTCTTCGAGCTTAGAGTCTTCGCTTTTAGATTCTTCCAGAGTCTTAGAATCTTCAAGCTCTAGAGTAGAAGACCGACCTTAACCCCTTCGTTGCCGAACCGTAGATAATTGGCTGCGTTGCTTTGGCTTAACAGCGCCTAATTAGAGCAAACCCTTTGGCTGCTTAAATATATATATATTTAAATAATAATATTTCCAAAATTTCCTCAGTGCTGCTGCTGCTTTTCTAGTAATTTTTGTAATTTTTATATATATTTTTTTTGTATTTTTTTCCATCTTGTATAAATTATTGAAAACAATTCGTATTCTTCGAGCTGCCATACCTTAAAAAACAACACCAACGCCTACACATCGCCCACTCACACACATACAATCACACACAAACACACACACACATGCAGATGCGAAAAGTCTTTCCTTGGTTCAACGACCCTCAGCGGATTTTTTACAAAAAAAAGAAAGAAAAACAAACTTGACAAGCTCTAAAAAAAATAAACAAACCCCTTAATTTGCTTTCTACCAGGCGCAGTCCTTAAGTAAAACTCTCTTTGTCTCACTTTATCTCTCTTTCTATCCCTTTCTATATATACTTCTCTTAATCATATTTTTTTTCACTCTTTACCCCTTTCTATCCGAGATATTTTAAGTCTAGCTTTAGCTGTAAAATATTTATGCACAACAATAAAATAATGAACAAAAAGAAACAAAACCTATACATATTATTATTGCCACAACAGAACACAAACAACCAACTTACCCTTCCTTCTAAAATTCCCCCCTGAAATGTATATAGGAAAAACAACAGATTTGGGTACAGATTGTACATATATAAATAGCTTTATTAAGTCAACTTTATTTTCTTTTTCAGCCTTCATTAGTTCGAAATTTTTGCTTGTATTTATATATATCTTTTTAGAGTTCATAAATTACCCTTTAAATATTTATCTGCTCTTAGAGTTAGTCTTAAATTTCAAAGGTTACCATTATTTTTTCTCCCATATAATTCGTCTAAAAGTAAACTCAAGAATTTATTTTTTGATAGATTATGAATTACCTTTTAAATATTTATCTCCTCTTCAAGCTGTATAAATTCTCCTCTTAAATATAAAGGTTACCATTATTAGCTCTCCCATAAAATTCTTCTAAATTTAAACTAGAGATATATTTTATTAGATTTTTACTTTTGAATATTTCTTTTCCCGTAGGGTTGCAAAAATTCTCCTCTTTATTATCAAAGTTATTCATTATTTTCTCTCCTATATATTTCTACTGAGTTCTTCTGAAAGGTTACCACTATTATTACCTCTCCCATATAATTCTTCTAAAAGTAAACTGCAATTATATATGCATTCCATAGTGTCTGCCCCTTCCAATTCGCTTCTTTCAAATGTCACTTGTAGAATTGCTTGTTATTTGCTGAGTCATCGACTGACTCGGGCTTCTTTTCTTCTTTTCCGATCTTAAATGTCAGCTGTGCTCATGTTCATATATATATATTTCTTCTTTGATGCAATTATTGCCACATGCATAAGGCTTTTGTAGGCAAGCTTGTCTGGTTAATAGGTTTCAACTTTCGATGAGTCGGCAAGATGATGTGCAGAGTTAGCGGGAAAAATGGCTGAAAATTACTGAAATAATGCTGAAAAAATTACCCAAAAAAGGCTAAAAAAGGAGACTATAAAAACATCAAATAAAAATGTAAAAAACGAGTTCAGCCAAAACAATTTGCAAATTGCTGGCACAGGGAGAGAGATGCCGTCTGCATACGAGACATGTTTCATAATAGCCAGTCTCTAGTCTCTCTCTCCGCGGAACGATAATTGCCAAAAGTCAAATCACGCGCCGGCCTGGCAAACACGAAAAGCTGACAGCCGAGAGACCTGACAGGAGGAGAGACAAAAATCCGGCTGACTTCAGAAATCAGGTTGACAAAAAGTCGTTAACAACCAAAGAGCTGAAGTGAAGTGCGCTGGCAGAGATTTTCCTTTCGAAGTGCCCATGAAAAGCAAACAACAGCGGACCATAAAAGAAGCCATAAAAAGAAGATCAAAGGTGTTGCACTTAAGGGAAACAAGCTGGGCCTTTTTTTACCTTTTTTGATGGAGATTAAGAGTGGCACAAGAGGCCAAAAATAATAGGGAGTGTTTACACAGAAAATGAGATTCAAGAAAAGTGTGGAAAGATATCACAAACACTCCACATGATGGGGTTATGATATTATTTTGAAGAAAAAAAAACGGAATTTACTTACATTAAATATTTTCTGCCTTATATAGGCTCTATATTTCATTGCTAAGGGCAATATCAGCTTATCCGGCCATATACTTGGCTCTAACCCCTTTCCCTTTCCCTTAATTTGGCCTTGAAACAGCATCGTGCCCTTGCAGCTTTCTCTGTTCGCGTCTCAAGTCTTTTGTTTTGCAACTTTCACAATAATCCCCACCACCGAGAAGCCAGAAGACGACGCCCTGCACGCATCATCAGTCTTCGAGCTGATGACCACTTGGGCTTGCACAATATTTTTTGATTAAAGCCAGAGCCCCAACCAGTTTGCCGGAGAAGAAACCGACTGCGCATCTGCCAGAGAGTAAACCCAAGTAGCTTGAGATTATGCAATCACATTGGCATGCAGTTGGCTTGCCAAATACCAAAATACCAAACAGAAAATACAAGAAAAATCAGCAAATACAGGCTCCAAAACCGATCTGCAAATCGAAGAAGCTCATGGTTACGCAAGCTCTTTAGCTCTTCATCGCCGCAGCTCATCCCAAAAACTTCAGAGCCGATGCGTATTTCACCCCGAACCTTTCTGGGTTCGGTCCATTGTCTTGAATTGACATTGACATCGAAAAAAAATCTGCCCAGCGGCAACTCTCTCTTTGGATTTTTTTTCTACAAACCAATGTCTTTAAGCAGACAAGATTTTGATTGAAGAAAAAAATATATATTTATGATCTTCAGTCAATGAAATATGTTTGTTAATTTATCTGAAAATGTATCTAAAAATATTTTTGCTTTAATGAGAATTCTTCAGCTGCCAGTATAAGTCACAGGAAAGAATTTAATATTATTCAAAAATAGGAATAAAATTGTATCTGCAAGTTTGAGTCATAGGAAAGTCTTTAAAAATATTTTAAAACAAGATTTAATATTTATCTGCCAGTTTAAATCAAGGGCCAATCTTTGAAAATATTTAAAAATGTGAATATTATTTTATTTGCAAGTTTAAATCATATGAAAGTTTTGAAAAATATTCAAAAATAGGTATAGAAATTGATGTGCAAGTTTTTATTATAGAAAAGTCTTTAAAAGTATACAAACATATGAATAATATTTTATTTGCAAGCTTAAGGCACAGAAAAGTCTTCAAAAAAAAAGAATATTAATTTATTTGCAATTTTAAATAATCAGAAAATCTTTAAAAATATCTTAAAACAAGAATAATAATTTATCTGCAAGTTTAAATCAAAGAAATGTCCTTAAAAATATTAAAAACAGTAACAAATTATTTTACTTTACTTTACTTTTACCCTTAAATATTTCTATTACTTTTATCCCAATAATTCAGCTCTAGAAGAGCATAAAATTTAGCTAAAAAATAAGCAAACTCAATTAATTTGGAAACAAAATATTTTACAAAGTTTCTGCATCTTTTTTGCTTAGAATTTTTAAGATAAAATATTATTACAGATCATTAAGAGATCTTAAACACCTAAAGATTTGATTTTAGAAGCTGTGTTTGCTGCTTTCAATGTCAACAACATTGCGTGGCCAAAGCAAAACTAGCACAAAATAATGACCAGGCCAGGCGGACATAACTCGTTATGTCCGAGTGTTATTTATTTATATTTATTACGCTCTCGAGCGAACGTCCTTCAATTAAAATGCCAGACTGCATTTTTGCGGCTGCATTCAGCTTTTTGCTCCAATTTGCGGTCAAGACTTCGTTGTGGAGAAAGGGTTGTTGGACAGGCGAGAAAGTTTTCTTTTTTGAAGAGCACTTTTGAAGGGTGTTTTTAGTAGTAAATAAAGTATTATTTACCTTTTTCCCTCCTCAAAAACCCCCCCTGAACCCAGTAAAACACACAACACAACAAGCCACCAAAAAATCTACTAATTTATTTGCTTATTCGTAGACTACTTATGTGTATTTTGAATATATTTTTGTAGTTTATTTTGATTTAATATTTATATTTATATTTTTTTTTTTTATATATTATTATTTATGATTTATTTAATATTAATCTTTGTTGTTCAGCATGAGAGGGCGCGCTTTTGAATTGTTGTTGACTGCACACACCGCCAGGAAAACGCACGAAAAACCAACAAAAAACACAGAACACACCAGCAGAGCGATAAAAACCATAAACAAAAACCGAAAACTCTTCAAATTTAAGGGAAAAATATTGAAAAATAAAAACTAAAACTGCTTTGTCCGCTTCTCTACTTCCATGTACCGTTAAGCAGCCGCGCCAGCCGTCAACTGCCAGCGTCTCGCGCCGTCCGGTGCTCAGCGTGCGCCGTCGCATTATCAACTCTCCGGCTTCGGCGGCTGCGTTGGCGTCGGCGTCGACTGAGGCGGCCACCACGCAGAGCACAGAACCAGCAGCGGCGACCTCCAAGTACGGCCGACTGCGCAGTCGCCCCTCAGCAGCGGCAGCAACAGCAGCAACAACTACAGCGGGCGCGGGCGCAGCCACAACCACAGTGGCAGCAGCAACAGCAGCTGGCGGCAGAACCAACAACAGTTATCTGAGCAAGCTGAAAGCCAAGAGCGCAGTGGGAGCAGCAGCAACAGCAGCATCCGGAGAAGCAGCGACGCTGACGCCAACCACCAGCAGCGGCAGCGGCAGCAGCAATGACATCACACAAAAGCAGCACAAGTTCCAGCCAGCCAGCTTCGCTTTGCGCCGCCAATTTCAAACGCGGCGGCTGACAACCTTCGCGCCGGCTACCAACGGCGATGAGAGTGGTGAGTGCACTGGGAGAAATTCTTGAATACTAAAATACAAAGTAATTTATAGTTCAAGAAAACTAAACAAACCCTACTAATGCCTACAAGTGTATACACAAGTTTTAAAATTTGTCAGACGGGCATTTAAAATTTTTATTTTTAGTTTTTACTGTCTTTGATATATTTTTTTATTTAGTATAAATAATTTAATTTAACGTTTAATTTCTACTTTTTCTCCTTTTTTATATACCTAACAAGAGGAAGCTAACTTTGGCAAGCCGAAGTTTACATACCCTTGCAGTTTGCTCATTTAGAAAAGGCATAACTAAGCCAAAATTGCATATATTTCAATTCGGAAAGCTTTGTTGTGTTTGTTTTTATTAGATTAATAAATCTGCTTATTAAGATTAGAAATTTAAACAAATAAAATTTTTGTCAATTTTTGAAAAAAATGATGGTGTACCCCCTTACAAAATTTTGAAAAATCGATCAAATTTTTTTTCCTGATATTATTCAATATTTTCGTCTTAAATTGTTACAATTTTAGTGGAGATTAGGAAAATATACGGCTTTTGGCTGTCACTTTCTTTTTGGCTATGAGAGGGTTCCAAGAAGACCTTAAATTCGCGCATTTTAGGGTTACGAAAATAATTCGAAAAATATGATAGCCCGTGCTAGCTTTCATAAGATTAATAAATCAGCATAAGTCCGTTTGTCTGTCTGTCCGTTTCTAATAATGTTTTAATATAACAGCTCAGATTATTAATTATTAAATCAACTACAGACCTAAAGAAATGTTTAGAGTTCGGGATCACAGCCAACGTTGCGCACTCTGAATATTTTATATAGTAGTCTTAAAATAAAGTTCTTATCATGTTTTTTTTTTTAAATAGCTAATAAAACCACAATTTTTAAGCAAAAAACTTTAGCTTTGATGCATTTCAACATATTTGCATAAGAATTTAAGAATTTAAAAATTATTTTAATACTATAAAAATCGGGACATATAGCTGCTAAGGTACAAATGGCCAATTTACATAAAATTCTGGAAAACTCGTTATGTTTTATACATGAATATTTTTATTGGTACGCTTTAAACAGATGCTTTTTAGATATGAAAATTATCGACACTGATCCCACACACTTATTGTATAATTGCAAAGATGGAAATTATTGAAACCAATCCCAAAAACCTACACAGAAGATTAGTAATATAAGTGTTATTTGACAAGCTCCAAATTACACCGTAAAAATAAAAGAGGAAACCACTTTTAGAATTTAAAACATTAATTTAGAATGTAATATAATTTATTTTAAGAAAAAATAACTGAACTTTTGCTTCCAATTTCGATATTCCTACCCCTTCAGCTACCGAAGTGCCACGCACCCAGAACCCCCTGTTCAAGCGCCGCCTGACCCTGATATCCACCACACCGCCGTCTGCCCGCACCACCTTCCTGCCCAGCTCCGCCCTGGAGACCACCACTAGCCTCTACCTGAGCGACGACGACGAGGACCAGGTTGCCAAGTCCAGCATCCATACGAGCCGCTTCAACCAGATACCCGAGCAGGTGCGATCCCGCGAGGACTACGAGCTGCCAGCGTTGCCATCAGCAGCCCCACTGCCCACCACAGCCGCCAGCAGCGCGAATGCGACTCAAGCACCGCAGTCTATTCTGCCAGGCATTCGTGAGTTTTGAGAATATTAAACCCAAAATTTTATTTTTTTAACTAAATAATTTGTGCTTGCAGGTCGCCAGCTGATACCACGTCCCCGTCGACCGCAGTCCACCACAGCACCGCCGGCGACCACGCCCTCAGTCTGGTCCTCCGCTGGCCTGTCCTCATCCACCCTGGCAGGACACTCGGCTCCGCCGCTGTCGCGTCGCCAGCAGAGTCGTCGTCGGCCCCACAAGTACATCGAGGTGTACAGTCGTCCGCCCAGCAAGACCGCCGTACTGACCGCCACCGCGAGTAGCCAGCTCCTGGACGAGGGATTTCCAGTGGGACAGGTCAACCAGGTGGCCCAGCGACGGCGCAGCGGAAGCATTGGACCCGCCAAGAGCGATCGGGAACCCAAAGTCATTGTCCATGGACGGGGCATCATCGAGTGCCGGGCGCAGGGTAACTTTCCACATCCGCTCAACTGCCGGAAGTTCATCTCCTGCGCCCGCTTCGAGGAGACCGGCGGGATCGTGGGCTGGGAGTACACCTGTCCCAAGGGACTCACCTACGACGGAGTCGGCGGGATGTGCACCTGGTCGCCCTCGGATCAGCCCTGCCGGGACTAGACTGAATAAAACCATTGCCTTCCCCCTACCATATCCATTCCTGTTACCATTATCCTGACCATTACCCCGACCATGCCTTGTTGTAAATGTTTTTTTCCAATTTGTGATTAGTTCCCGCTGCGGTTGAGTCCGACGAGGAGGAGGAGGAGGAGGAGGAGGATGTTGATCGATGGATGAGCAAAGTTGAAATTCTACGTTAATTACTCTTATTTAAGCCTAGTGATATCTCAACCCAATTTTTTTGCGCCTGCCAACTCAGCGAGTAAGCGAAATATTGTCTCTGTAATCCGTAGTTCGAGGCCCCACTTCCATATATATATATAGAGCCATATATATATCTGCTGGTTGTGCTGGTTCGGCCGATGTCTGTACGCTATAAACCACATAATGGATAATATGCTTTCTTTATCAAATAAACATATTGTGTAATCCAAATCTGGCTTTTATGTGTTGATTGGTGGGGCTTTCTGGCTGGAAAATGAAATTTAATATTTCAGAGAATATATTTTAAGCACTTTAAACACTTTAATATCCCGCTTAATTAGCTATATCTTTATTAAATTGTTTTATATTATTTAGGATGAAGTATGAAGCATCTCTATTAAGGTTAAATAAATAAATTTAAATGGAAATTACAAGTATAAAATGAAATGGCAACATCTTCTACAATTATTAATTAAGTTTTCTTATCTCTGTTCCTCTTCGCGAAAAAGACCAGGCACACAGTATTTTTATTATAGTTATAGTTATAGGTCTCACTCTCTCGCTATCCCTCTCAAAACCCTTATCATTGATCTATAAATATAATACCTGCTCTATCTGTACCTTTATATAGACAGCTGGAAAGTCAAACAAAGCTCTAATGGCGATAATGTTGTGAATTTTGAAATAATCTTAAGCTTTTTCTTATTTCAAAATTTTAATTTGATTAAAACTTTATATAACGCTTCAATTTGTTGTAATGTTTCGAATAAATCATGGAAAACTGTCAGGCATTTAATACTTTGTTTAAAGTTTCCAGGAATTTCCATTTCCATTAGTTTCTTTTTTTCTGGGTGTAGAAGCCTATTTCATTGGCACTAAAATATAATATAAATAAAAAATTAGCTAGAACACTTTAAAAATAAATAATAACAAATAATAAAATATGTTTAGCAGCCAAAATTTCAATAAAACACCTACTAAATCGGGCCAAAAAATAGCTGGAGACCTTAAATATATTTTCAAGCTTCCAAATAAGAGAAAAACTGTAGCCTTGTTTCTAGGATGAAGAATATGATAAAGGAATTTCCACTTCATTTGTTTCTTTTTTTCCATGATGTACAATCTTAATTATTTGGCACTTAAATATAATATAAATATAAATATGATAAAATATATTATTAAAAATATTTTCAGCAGCCAAAATTTGAATAAAACTCCAACTAGATCTTCGAGAAAACTAGCAAACAAAACTAGAAGACCTCAAAAACTTATTTAAAATAATTCTAAAATTTTTAATCTTCCAAATAAGACAACAAATATTTAAAAAATGCAATTGTTTTTTATTGTTCGATAAAAAACGAAGCGTAATCTAGAGATTGTGGATGGGACAAGAGTGAGCTAAGACGCTCGACCCTGATGATGATATGGGCTATGTTTGGAGTCGCTCGCATGAGGGGTGTGCGATCTGGGGTCGTCTGGAGCCTCTGGAGCCCTGCTCCTTTGGAGAAGGAGGACCGGACCTACTGGCGGCGGGAAGCAGCTCCCTGGGCGGACTGGCGCCACGGCTGGTGGACGGCATGGTAGCCGGCCTGGGTCTGGGCGGGGGTGCTGCGGCCGAAGGGGCTCTTCGAGTTCACCTGGAGCATGTAGTCGCCCTGCAGATCAAAGTCGGTGGCGATGCCCATGTAGGCGCGCTTGCCATAGCCCTTGTTCTGCTTGTACTCCTGGTAGGAGCTGGCGGCCACGGCGGGGAAGTTGCGCTCGTTTCCAGGACGCACGGACTCGGCGAAGTAGCGGGTGGCGCGCATGGCGGCCTCCACGACGTTGTCGGCACCGGGCACACCGGTCGAGGGTCCATTGGGGAAGAAGTCGACGTTGGCGCGGCGCTGGCTGGTGCCCATGCCGTAGGCGGAGGTGTGGATGGCATCGACGAAGTCGGCATCGCCACGGGCCAGGCCGGTCAGCTGCTCCTCGGGCATGCCGTAGATCTTGGAGGGGTCCAGGGCGGTGATGCGGCGCAGCTTGTGTCCGGTCTGGCGGGTGAACTGGCGACCAGCAACGCCGGCCACATGGGCGGCGGGTCCGGAGCCGATCAGATGGATGATCTCCTGGGGAACGTTGACGGTGTTGGTCAGCTCCACGAGGCGGTTGCCGATGATCTCGCCGATGCGCTGGACGTTCAGGGTGGCGAACTGCTCAAAGTCCTCGAGGGCATCGCCCAGCTGGATGACGATCAGGTCTCCGGTCTTGGTGTCGTCCTGGTCATCGCCCTGGCGGCGGCGCTGCTGCTGGCGGGTCTGCTGCTCCTCGCTGCTGCCGCGCTGGCCCTGCTCCTCGGAGTCGGAGGTGGTGGGGTAGGGCTGGAGGTTGTAGCGCTGCTGGTAGGCCTGGACCAGCTTGCGGGTGGCCTTCTGCACCTGGGAGTTGCTCTGGGGCAGGCCCTGGATGAAGATGGTCACCTCGTCGTCGCCGAAACGCTGCTGACGCTTCACGGTCTGGACGAGGGTGTTCAGGTTGAACTCGATCTTCTGGCCGCGCTCGCCGACGATGTAGCCCTTGACCTGGCTGGGCTCCGGGGTGTACTCGGGCTTGAAGACGTGGTTGAACTGGGACAGGTGGTCTGGCGGGGATTAAGGAAGGAATTATTAACTGAAAATTGAGAGAATCCTCGCTAGAACTCACAGAGCTTGTCCAGCAGAGTGGCGCCCTCCTCGAGGCTCATCTCCTGCAGCTTCTTCAGGGTGACCTGCTTCAGCGCGGGCAGCTCCTCGATCTCCCGGGGGTTAACCCAGTTGCTGGGCTGATCCACGCTGTCCAGCGAGTTGGAGTGACGACGGCTGCCGGCCTGGGGGCTGGCAACGGTGGCCGCCAGAAGGCAGGCCAGCACGCAGAGGGTGCGCAGGGGGTTCATGGTGAGTTCCGGGTGGTTCCTGGTTCGACTACTTCAGACACCGTACCAAGTTGTACTGCATGTCGATTGCCCCCGGTCCGAGGGCTTTTATACCCGCCGGGAGTCGGCGATGCAGTCGCGATGAGCGGCCAATCAGCGATCCGAGTCAGCGGATTTTTTGCACGCGCCGGGTCCGGCGGAAGCGATTGATTCTTGGCTCCTCCCGTCTAGCGGATCAGCAGTTGTGTCTTTTCGCTGTGTCAGTGCTTTTCCAAGACTTCTTGATGAGTTTTGGCATTTTATTTCAGCCTCCACGGTTTATATTTATATTAATGGTAACGCAATCTGGTATTATTGGGCAATAACTTCTTTTCTCAGCACTTACATAATTGGAGAAGGGGGTCTGAAGTCAAAGGGGGGCGAGAGAACGAAGCACGTAATAACCTCATGATAAGTTCAAGCTTTTGATGACATCAAATTTATATTTTTTGTTCTACAACTTTCGATTTAATAATATTAATATATTTGTGTGATGGTTTTTTTGGCTTAAAACGATTTACAAACGGCTTACAAGCCTTGAACACAAGGGTTCCATTAATCGATAGTGATCTAAAAGTGCAGAAAATGTAAAAACCTGGGCTCTAACTTAATAAAATTCAAACTGAAAATTAAAAAATTGAATTCTAAGAGTTCTGTTGGTAAAGAAAAATGAAAAGGTATAATTTTCACAATTTTTTTATTTATTTATTTATTAATTTGTATATAGATTTATTGATTGATTAATTAATTAATTGATTTATTTCTTTATTTAATTATTTACTTACTTACGTATTTACTAAATTACTGAGTTATTAATTTATTTCTTTAGTTCTTTATTTATTTAAATAATTTATGATATATTTATTTATTTATATTATTTTATTTTTATATACATTTTTTATTTATTCATTCATTTTTTTAATGTATTATTATTTTGTTGTCTAATTATTTATTTATCTATTTATTAATTTAATTTTTTACTTAATTATTTAATAATTTATTTATTTAATTAAATACTAATGTATTTATTAATTATTATATTTTATACACAAACAATGTTATTAATATAAAAACGAAATAATACTCAATATAACTTATAAATATATTCTCCGAATAAGCCGTTAAACCATATTTAACTATATATTTTAATTCATTTGCATAAAGCTTTTTGATTTTTTGCACTAAGAGAGTCAGGCAGCTAAATATTGTTATTATTATTATTAATTTTGTAAATAAATCCATGAATTGCAGACTAAGCAGTATTTGGTTTGCTGAAATATCAACAAATAAGTCATATACAATAAACTTATCCCCTCTTTGTTTATATTATTTTAGGCTCATCAACTTTTTTCTTCTGTAAGCTTTTTCACAGTTTCAGTTTATTCATGCTCATATTTCAGTCTCCAAATTAAGAAACCATAAAGGAAAACAAAAAAGCAGCTTAAATAAAAATAATAACAAATTTAAATAAAAAGCCACTGAGGCTCAGATTTCCCATGGAATTGAATTAGGGAAAATAGGCATTTCTTAAGCTCTCTAAACGTGGTATATAATTATATTCTTCATACAAATAGTTCAAGGTGTATTGGAACAAAGCCAATAACCTTTTGTAGACCCTTCCAAAGGTTCCTTCTAAAGGCCTGCACATGCTGGAAGTTCAACAATGTTATAATCTTTCACTATCTTCCTTGGGAACTAAAAGTCATTCGACGCTTTTCCTTATCAAGGAAATCTGGAATCAATGAACGGCCCTGAAAAGCGCCTGAATGGCCCTGAAATTGAGATGGGAAATTAGGGAGAATTAACTTGAGAGTGAGTGAAAAATGCAAAAATAATAACAGAGCTGGAAATAAAGGAATAATCTTCAAGAAGACTATAAAATACTTATATGTATACTAAATGCTAAATTAGATAATAAATTTATATTATAGAGATACTCAAAAATGCCTTAGAAATTATTTATTATATTATTTTTATTATTTCCTTTACCCTTTTTGGGCTCAGAAATGAAATTAGTATACAATATCGATATAGTATTGATATTTTAAAATTAAGTTTGTATTTAGCATATTTACTGTCATTTTAAAATTATTATAATAGTATTATTATAATTATATTATCATATTTTTAATATACATAACTTGTGACTCTTCCCTTCGATGCCCATCTCTAATCCGTCGCTTTAACCTGATCATACACTCATCAAACCAATTTCTGCGTCACATCAGGCTCACCCTTAGCTTAAATATATATTTTTAAATTTGACATCAATTTAATTTCATGACGAATTAAGAAAAAGAGAGAATCTGTGCCTAGTTCTGGCAACAAAGTTGCATTAGTTTTGCAATCAATACACATCGAAGATTATCAGCCGACGGGCGGCAGGTGCTGGGTCATCAGCCGGGGGTCAGGTAAGTCAGGTAAGCTCGTGCCCGCTTTTGCACTTTTTTTTGTCCGCTTCCCAGGCAAAAGCCAACGCAGCACTCTCGGCACTCGAAACCACCTGAAGCAGCGAATCAGAGTGTGACATGGAAGGGCACTGCCTAGGGAGCTATATAAGCTCCGGCTGGTCGCCGGAACAGTCAGTTCAACTCGCTCTGTCTGTTGAAGTCGCATCCCCGGAACCGAACTATGAATCCCATGAGAGTGCTGAGCCTTCTGGCTTGCCTGGCGGTCGCCGCCCTGGCCAAGCCCAATGGTCGCATGGACAACTCCGTCAACCAGGCCCTGAAGCCGTCGCAGTGGCTCTCCAGCTCCCAGCTGGAGGCCATTCCGGCCATCGATGACCTGACCGTTGAGCGACTGGAGAACATGAGCCTGGAGAGTGGCGCCGAGCTGCTGCAGCAAGTTTGTGAGTATTCAAGGACTCTTCATCGACCTAGAAAAATATACTTAATTTTCCCGAACCCCACCCAGACCACCTGTCGCAGATCCACCACAACGTGGAGCCCAACTTCGTGCCCAGCAACATCCAGGTCTACCAACCCAAGCCCAATGGCCAGAAGACTGTCGCCCCTTTGAATGAGATGATCCAGCGCCTGAAGCAGAAGCAGAACTTTGGCGACGACGAGGTGACCATCATTGTGACCGGCCTGCCCCAGAACACCGAGACCGTCCAGAAGGCCACCCGCAAGCTGGTCCAGGCCTACATGCAGCGCTACAACCTGCAGCAGCAGCGCCAGCAGGCCAAGGCCGGACAGGATTACGAGGACAGCAACGACAAGAAGAACCAGCGCACCAGCAGCGAGGAGGACTCCAGCGAGGAGGCCAAGAACGGCAAGACCCAGAGCGGCGACATCATTGTGAGTCTGAGCGCTATAACTTGATTCCTTAATCATGATCCTTTGCTCCTCCTCCCTCAGGTGATTGACCTCGGCTCCACCCTGACCACCTACAAGCGCTATGCCATGCTCGACATCGAGAAGACTGGAGCCAAGATCGGCAAGTGGATCGTCCAGATGGTCAACGAGCTGGACATGCCCTTCGAGACCATCCATCTGATTGGCCAGAATGTCGGTGCCCACGTTGCCGGCGCCGCCGCCCAGGAATTCACCCGCTTGACCGGACACAAGCTGCGTCGCGTCACCGGCCTGGACCCCTCCAAGATCGTGGCCAAGAGCCGCAACACCCTGACCGGCCTGGCCCGCGGCGATGCCGAGTTCGTTGACGCCATCCACACCTCCGTCTACGGCATGGGCACCCCCATCCGCTCCGGCGATGTTGACTTCTATCCCAATGGACCCGCCACCGGTGTGCCCGGAGCCAGCAACGTCGTGGAGGCTGCCATGCGCGCCACCCGCTACTTCGCCGAGTCCGTGCGTCCTGGAAACGAGCGCAGCTTCCCCGCCGTCCCCGCCAACTCCTTGCAGCAGTACAAGCAGAACGATGGCTTCGGCAAGCGCGCCTACATGGGCATCGAGACCGCCCACGATCTGGAGGGTGACTACATCCTGCAGGTGAACCCCAAGAGCCCCTTCGGCCGCAACGCTCCCGCCCAGAAGCAGAGCAGCTACCACGGCGTCCACCAGGCGTGGAACAGCAACAACAAGGACAACAAGGACTACGAATAGGACACACGCTTAGTTATGGAAGGCAAACCAGCCACCAACCACACACACACACCACACACAACGACGCTTCCCGTGGAGCACAACCCGTAGTCCCTAAGTTCAACCCAAATTGGCAATTTTCTTTCTTAGGAAACTTGTAACGAGCAGATCGCAAAATTCACTCGCAAATAAACGCTGACGACTCTCTTTGACAGAGAGCCCAAAACGTACATCTACGGGTTTTTCGGGGTATTTGGGGAGTTTAAGGATGTTACCTGAGGGATAGGTAATCCAAGGAAGAAGCTTGAAAACTCTTTAAAAAATATGGGTAGTTATTCTATGAAGCTTCTAAGATATCTAAAACGTCTAAGGGAATGAAGGCGAAAGTGGCCTGGTTTAAGAGTTAAATATAAAATTTATTGTTTTTACTAATTACAAATCTCTTTCAGATTAAAAAACAAACTGCGGAACCTCCTTGAAACATCTTGGAACCTATATAAGACTTTAAAAGAGGCAAGCTTACTCTAGAAATTAAATATAAAAATAATCAGCACAATTGCCACAAGGCAAGTATTACCAAAAAAATATTAATTAGTTAGAAAAGTATTACAAAAAATATTAATTATTGGTTATTTAATCCAAACTATTTTTTTGTAATTTTATTTCATACAAAACCTTTATATAAAGAAACCATAAACCTTCTGAGAAAGGTCTAGGAATTATCTAAGAAAATCTAGAAATTATGATTAATCTCCAGAAAAATAGCTATAAATTGAGGAAATTTAATGATTGATAATTGATATGTTAATTAAATAATAATAAATTTCTAAAAAGTAATAATACCTAAAATCTAATAAATAATATAATATAATTCTAAAAAGGACCGAAAGCCATTTAAAGAATTTACTTATTTTTCAATTTGAAAAGAAAAGCCTCCTAAATATATTTAAGTTCATTTTATTAGCTACCTATTTTTATTATAAGTGCTTTTTATGCCATTTATGTGAATTAAATCAAGCTAACAAAACGCTCATATATAAGAAGAAGTATACATGAAAATTAATCTTACTTTTTTATAGTCATACCTTAAATAAAACACTTTGCTGTGAATTGGTTTTGTAAACTTAGATTTATTTTATTGTTGCCTGTGTTATTTTGTTTTATTTTGTTGGTGTCGATTGCATTGCTTTAGAGATTAGAAAATAATTTCTTTCAAGGTGATTAGGGAGCGAGTTTTTTTTCTGAAGGGAGGCAATAACACAATAACAATAAACCTCAACCCGAAGCAATATAAACTAGAAATACAGCCCAGAGTTTTTAGGATCATCAGCTTTTTTGTTCACTTTCAATTTCGTTCTATTTAATGCTGTGTTGTTTTTTTCTCAATCATTCGTTTTTCTCGATTACTCGTTTAGTTAAGTGCACATTCCGAATTATTTATATTCTATATATGTACGTTATTCCGTTTTTCGTTAGCTTTTTAGCAGATCAATGCAAAATATTGGGGAACCGAAACATGCGAGCCAAAGCTGGGCCCCAACAAAAAGAATTGGTATATAAGCGCAGGCCAAAGTGTCTTAAAAGCTAACTACAGTCTTTCTTAAGATACCCACTCTTATGTACATCCTTCACATGCATATATATATTTTTGCATCGGTATATACACCATAATCGCCTTGGTTTTAAAATTAGTTTTGATTTATATATCTTTTATAACAATTTCATTGTTTCGAATTTTGTTTTTTGGTTTTGTTTTCAGTGAGTGGAAGCAGTTTTTGTTTGTTTTTCATTTGAATATTTGGTGGTTTCCCAGCTAATTTAACTATATTTCTATATATATATTTATATGTATATCGTTTATTTAATCATACTATCAATTTAATTAGCTTTGAGGCCGAACTAAAGCACAAGGCATTTTGCCGTTTATTTAAAATGTTTATCAAACTTTTTTTTTTTGGTTTTTTCTTTTTTGGTTTCAAGTATATTTTAATATATATATATTTAGTATGTATATATAGATCGTTTGGTGCGCTCTACAGTGCAAAATATTTGCTCAATTATAAAATTGTTTCACAGGTTGTTAAATCTTTTCAACTGAAATCAGAAATGAAAACAAGTTGGAACGCTATAGCCGAGGATCTGGGCTATGGGAGGTCCGTTACGAAGGATTTATGTAGAATGTTGAAGATTTTGGGATGCAAATTAGGTAATTAATAAATTAATTAATTTTATAGTTTTAAGAGAACGAAAACTGCTCTCCCACTTATTATAATGTATTGTAGCGGACAAGGGAGAAGAAGCTAAAAAAAAATAGTCTCTCGTGCGCTTGTAAATGGCAGACAAGGCGTGAAAAAAAAAGCGAGAGAGCTGACATAGGGCAAGCGGTTCCAAGAGAACGATAACTGCTCTCCCACTTATTATCATGTATTGTAACGGACAAGGGAGAAGAAGCTAAGAAACTACTCTCTCTTGCGCTTGTACATTGAAGGCAAGGCGTGGAAAAGAGAGCGAGAGAGAGAGGGATCAAGGGCAAGCGGTTTCAAGAGAACGAAAACTGCTCTCCCACTTATTATCATGTATTGTAACGGACAAGGGAGAAGAAGCTAAAAAAATACTCTCTCGTGCGCTTGTAAATTGCAGGCAAGGCGTGAAAAAAAAGCGAGAGAGCTGACATAGGGCAAGCGGTTCCAAGAGAACGATAACTGCTCTCCCACTTATTATCATGTATTGAAACGGACAAGGGAGAAGAAGCTAAAAAATACACTCTCGTGCGCTTGTAAATTGCAGGCAAGGCGTGAAAAAAAAAGCGAGAAAGCTGACATAGGGCAAGCGGTTCCAAGAGAACGATAACTGCTCTCCCACTTATTATCATGTATTGTAACGGACAAGGGAGAAGAAGCTACAAAAATACTCTCTCGTGCGCTTGTACATTGAAGGCAAGGCGTGGAAAAGAGAGCGAGAGAGCTGACATAGGGCAAGCGGTTCCAAGAGAACGATAACTGCTCTCCCACTTATTATCATGTATTGTAACGGACAAGGGAGAAGAAGCTAAAAAAATACTCTCTCGTGCGCTTGTAAATAGCAGACAAGGCGTGAAAAAAAAGCGAGAGAGCTAACATAAGGCAAGCGGTTTCAAGAGAACGATAACTGCTCTCCCACTTATTATCATGTATTGTAACGGACAAGGGAGAAGAAGCTAAAAAAATACTCTCTCGTGCGCTTGTAAATTGCAGGCAAGGCGTGAAAAAAAAAGCGAGAGAGCTGACATAGGGCAAGCGGTTCCAAGAGAACGATAACTGCTCTCCCACTAATTATTATGTATTGTAACGGACAAGGGAGAAGAAGCTAAAAAAATACTCTCTCGTGCGCTTGTAAATAGCAGGCAAGGCGTGAAAAAAAAGCAAGAGAGCTAACCATGATGAAATAACATAAGGTGGTCCCGTCGGAGCCGAAGTTTTACGAAGTATCCACTTATATCAGTGCACGTTTGCTTGCCGCCTCACTCACACTCAATACGACACTCAGTTTACTTTCCTTTCACTCGCCCTTATTGCAAGCATACAATAAGTGGATGTCTGTTGCCGATGGGACCACCTTATTATTATATTTCATCATGGAGCTAACATAGGGCAAGCGGTTCCAAGAGAACGAAAACTGCTCTCCCACTTTTAATAATGTATTGTTACGGACAAGGGTGAAGAAGCTAAGAAACTACTCTCTCTTTCCCTTGTACTTTGCTGGCAAAGCGTGGAAAAGGAAGTGATAGAGAGAGATGCTCTCGCACATATGTACATATGTATTATATTGTGTTATGACGGACCAGGGAGATGAAGCTTCTTAATTTATACATTCTTCACTCTAAGACTCTCTTCAGTAACGAACCTCTTTACAGATTTGTTCTTCTGCTGCATTTGTGGCTCTAAGCAAACGTTTTCCGCTAACCTCTGTCTTCTATAACTGGATCTGAGTAATCCTGTAATCTGCTGTAACTCAGAATAGCGCTATTTACTAGGCAAAATTCAATTGATTTCTCCTCTTCGTCGTCTACGAGCTTCAGCAAAATTCATGATGGAGATAGATAATAACTCGAGTGGTGTTTTGGTTTTCTTGGTTTTCGTGTCCTTTATGGTAAATCCTTACAATGTCCGTTCAATTGAATTTGTATCACAGCAATATATTTGTTTTTGTTTATATTTATAATACGTGTGTGTGTATATAGACTACATATATAGTTGTGATCTGGAGAAGCAACGATGAGCAATAAATCAAGGGGTATGCTTATATATACTCTTGCAGAGGCTAATAGTGCCTAAAACCTATCGAAAGCTTTCATAAGAACCATGGAGAGAGGGAAGTCTCACAACATAAAACATAGAGTAGGGGCCAATGCAAGGGTACAATAGCTTCGGCTGGCCGAGGCTCGTTTACTTTCTCCTCCCAACTTTTTTAAGCGCAGAAACCGAAGGGAAAGGCAGAAACAAAGGGTTGACCAATAAGCTCCTTGTTGTCCCACATTCCCCGATCAAACCGCCATCAACAACCTTGGTGTGTCCAGTGTTTTGTACTCTCAAATGCGCTTGATGGTGGGGCCGGTGAAGAAGACCGAGACCTTGCGCTTGAACCGCTCCATGGTGGGCTCGTGCTCCTCCTCGTAGTCCTCGTCATCGTCGTCGTCCTGCCGCCGATGTGGATGATGATGGCTCTGAACCTGCAGGCGGAAGGGCTGCAAGTGATGGTGAAGGTGCTGTTGCTGTTGCTGTCGCGGCTGCTGCTGTAGCTGACGAGGCTGCTGCAGCTGCTGCGGACGAGGCTGCTGCTGCGGCTGATCCTGCTGTGGTCGCGGCTGTCGCGGCTGCTGGGGATGAAGGGTCGAACGAGGCTGGCGATGGTGCTGAGTGCCAAAGATAATGGCTCGGGGAAAGGCCAGGGGCACATTGTCGTCGCCCTCGCCATCGTCCAGATCCTCGTCGTCGGCATCCTCACCCGCCTCGTCGCCACCAGCGCCGCCATCCGACTCGCTGAAACCGGGATTAAGTATTATATTCGGTATAAGCTCAATGCTGTCCCAACCATCTTGCAGTTCTTCAGGCCACAAAAATGGAGAATTTTGGGATTCACAGAGTTAGAGAAAGTGAGGAGAGGAGAGATGGATAGACAGAGAGAAAAAGAGGGCGAGAGAGAGAATAAAAATACAAGCATTAGATATATTTTTGATAATTGTTCGGTACTTTACCTCTGCTTTTCTAGGGGATTTTATGGTTTTTCAATAGTTTGTGTGTTGTTTGTGGGTGTGTTGTGTGAGTGTGTGTGTACGGCTGTATGTGTGCAACAGTTAAACACAAATATTTACAGGCGGCGCTTCACAGCCAAGTGACACTCGAAAATAAAGGCGGCACTTCAGCGCCCGAAGCGTCGCACGGGGCGTATGCGTAATGCAAGCAACAAACTTTGTTTTTGTCTCGCTAAATATAAGTGTGTGGGTGTGTGTGTATAAAGTGTGTATGTATATGTATGTATTATGTGTGTATTTTGTGTGCATTTTCTATGGAAATCCAAGCTCAAGTGTTTGTTTTTTGGAGACAACAAAACTATTGTAAATCAACGAAACATTTTCTTTGGTTTTCGGTTTTTAATATTCGTGCTCTTTTTGGGGGCTTTTATCGTTGCAAATGCAAATAACACACAATAATATTCAGTAAATTACATACACGGTTACAACATTAATAAAGCATTTTACAATATAATATATATATTTATTTATTAAGCAATATCTCTAGATTATTTGGGGTTTAGGGCATAGTAGGTTCTTGGTTCGCAGCTAAAGCTTAAAAATGGGTTAAGACCTCTAGACGGTTTGATTTCGAGTTCATATTAATTGATCTTGGCTAATAGTTAGTGCTGGCTATCACAGTTAAAGTGCTTAAAGCTTCTCCTCTTTGGTCTAGTAAGGTTTCTTTTTTTTACGTATTTTTCTGTTGATTTTTAAGAGCTTAAAAGTTGTTCAGCTTATGGCTTAAGGCTAAAAGGACTTTGATTTGTTTGAATATATTTAATAAATCACAAGAATATGTCCTGAGGCTCACAATGCGATAAATTGAAAGCTGGAAGTTCACAATAAATGTAGTCAAGCGAATGTAAATACAATGTTTATAATGCCTAAGGCAGTTTGACTATGCATGAGCTATTTTCTGAGCACTTTCTACCTAAATCTATTAGGTTAATTACCAAAAACTATAAGCGACCCTAATAGTTCGCAGTTCTTTTTATTATTTCGCTCTAAAATATAATTTCAAAATTCAAACTCGATTCAAAAATGGCAACAAACTGGCTAAGGTCATTTCTTGAATCAATATTTGCCTCGTTCTAAAAGCTTTTTCATATCAAATATGCATTATTCGCTCATGTGATTGTATTTACAGTTCATACAGGGGGCTCTCAGACTAAGGCTATGTACACATATATAGCATATAGTATATAGGATAACTTAAATATATATAAACACAACATCCAACGACAAAGCAAACATTTAATTTTCCGGATTTTTCCGGAGTCAGCAACGGCGTCGACGGCGATGGTAAATAACAACCAAAATGCGGTTAAACTCAACTTAAATATTAATAACAACAATAGCAGAGGCAACAACGATATATAGCAATAACGATATAGCAACAACATCAATATATGTATATATATATAGCCATAACATTAATGAATTAATTAATTAACGATGCAGGTAAATGGTAAACTGAGGAAACCAAGAAAAGCCAAATATGGAAAGCGCACAGTCGCCACAAAAAAATCAAGGTGAGAATATTGCTGCTGATAAGTTGCTGGATAGGTTCTCGGGTTGCTGTTATTTCGAACTGGGTTTTTGGTTTCGAGTTATTGGAGTTTTTTGGAGATTTTCTTAGGATTTTTTTGGAGAGTTGATCGACTTAGTCTGTACCCATTTGCGCTGACTGATAGCACTCCTTGGAGAGCACAATGCAGAGTCCGATCGCTAATATCACAAGGGTCCCGAGCACTATGCTGACGGCCACTATCCAAATGCGTGGATCGAAATTGTCTAAGTCGGGTTTTATAAGGCGTATGAGATCTGAGAGAGAGAGAGACACAGAGACACACACACATTCACAGAGATGGAGAGCAGGAGAGAGAGAGAGGGGAGAGAGAGATAGATGGACAACGAAAATTAACAAAATTACTAAACAATGAGAGCTAGACGTATACAATTAGTAATAGTAATTAGGGTTAGTCCATGTAAGGCTACCAATCCAAGTAACTAGAGTTTGGGACCAAGGCAGGGAGTGCAACCGGAAGTTAAAGATTTTTCCAAGATTATTCTTTTAAATTTATTTAATTTAATTTTTTTCTGATTGCACTCCCCTCCCTCAGGTCGACACCGAATCGGAAATTAGGAATAATTGTTTAAGCTACCGTTTAGAATTACAGTTTACACATTTAAAGTTAAATCAAAGTTACCCAAAATAATATATAGAACGACATGTCGATAGCCTAGCCTCGATCAGACCTAGCCTAGTCTAGCCTAAGACAGAGCCTAAAACTAGAAGCTGAATAAATTGCCACCGGGAGTACTCACCCTCCTCCTTGGTTTCCGGCAGCGTGGTCACATTGGTGGTGACCACCTCGCCGCTGCCCAGCTCGTTGTTGGCCCATATCCGAAACTCATAGGTGGTGTTTGGTGCCAGGCGATAGACCTCCATTTGGCGCTAAATAAAATCAAAATTTATATATTTATAAAGTAATATGTGGCTACGATTTACTCACCACATTGGGGGCTATATTGATGGGATCCATTCGAATCCAGGCGTGCTCGAAACTCGCATTCGCCGGCGGCGTGCTGTAGGAGACATTCCGGAACTCCGCGGTGAAGCTGCGCACGGGATAGCCGCCGGACTGCGTCTTGTTGAAGCGCCAGATGAGAAAGCCCAGTATGGTGGAGGCCTTGAAGTACAGCTGCGTCACCGGACCCGGAACTGTGCGAACGGTGAGCTTAGTCCGCTGGTAGGCCAGGTATTCCACTTCCTCCTGCTCGGGCTGCTCCGAGGCCTTGGGGGATTCCTCATCATCCTCCTCCTGTGCTTTCGGTGAGGTAGTTGCTGATGTTGCTGGATTGCTCGCTGCAAGTGTTGCAGGTGTCGTTGGCGGTGACGGTGCCGTTGTCGTGGACGATGGCCGGGACAGCGAGGCAAAGCACACGTAAATGCCACCGTCCGCGGGGCTCACATTGCGCAGCACCAGAACACGACCAGTCTTTGGGGGAAAATAAGGGTGTAATTGCAATTTACGATGGTCACAACGAGTAACGAGTATTTATCTGTGCGATTTTGTAGCGAAAGTTATGCCGCTGCTTACCTGAACTATTGTGCTGTTGTTGCCGTGCTCTTTCACCCACATGATGTTGCCCTGGGCTATGCAGGGTATGCTCACATTGCTGCCCTTGTCCGCGGCGTATTCGTTGTACTTGATCGTCGAGCTGAGTACAGTGAGCACTGTAAAGATGGAGGGAAAAATGGTTGTATATAGTTTATATAACAGTTTGTATAAAAGTTAACAAACGGATGCTGTTAACTGTGTGTATTGCTGCATGTGCATCAATTTGTACAACAGTTTGCAATAGACCAAGTAAATTCGTTTGTATAACAGTGTATACAACATAACAGTGTATATTATGCAATGTATAAGAATTAGTAAATTTATTTAGTATTTATTTTAATAGCAATTCTTATAACACTTCTTATTTCAGCTTGTATAAAATATTATAAATATTTCACTTTGTAGAATATATTGTATTAGAGTTTTTGTAATATCTTGTATAAAATTATTAAAAATGGTATGAGACTTATGCTGCATATACTAGTTTTTTAACACCTTGTATAACAGTTTTGATTAAGAACTAACAAGCACTAAAGGTTAATAAGTTTATGACATCTTACATAACAATATAAATTGAATAGAAAACGAGATATTAGTTTATATCAAAGCTTTAAATCCACAAATAACCCACCCCAAGTGTTATACGATGCAGAATATTCCCGTACTCCCCCCTTCTCTGTACCAGATATATCCCAGATAAAAGCTACCCAATTAGCCAGTTCGATTAATTGATAGATACCGCCCGCACATGACCCTTCCAGTTCTGGAAAACACAGAGTCCTCACAGTTTGTGGCCCGATGTCTCTGTGGTTGGAGCGCTGTCTAACGGGCTATTTCCAGCTTATGGGCCTGGTCTGCGGCTGGAGCGGCTCCCGATTGGGCCGCTTGCTGGGCAGCAGTTTCCTGTTGCTAATCATGATCGAGCTGACGGGACAAATCCGGAGTTATTTTAAGGGAGACTTCCTGGGTGACAAAGAGCAGGGCACGTCGTTTTTCTTCGCCACAACCGTCCAGGGCGTCAATGTGGGCTACAAACTCGTTCACGCCTTGATCGTCGCCATGGCCCTGGTCGAGTGCCAGCGAAGTCGTCGCCTGTTGGAGCAACTGCCGCCAGTTAAGACCACTTCCTTCATATACAGGCAACTGGCCCTGGAAATCCTGCAGAATATCTACGCCGTGGGGCTGAGTCTCTACGTGTCCCAGAACTACCTGGTTATTTTCTTCGAGTGTCTCCGGTTATGGTACAGCAACCAAGCGGTGCGGGCTCGTTATCTGCAAATGCTGGTCCTGGTAGATCGAGTGGACTGCCAGCTGGAGCAGCTGCTTCACAGGATGGCCACCGGACTCGTAGACTATCAGTCCCTGAGAGCCGACTATGCCCACTTGGCCAAGGTGACGCGATCGCTGTCGCAGCTCTATGGTCTCTCCCTTCTCCTGCTGAATGTCCTGTGTCTGGGGGACTGCCTTATAGTGTGTAATGTGTACTTCATGGTGGCACATCTAAAGGTGATGCCCGCAGGTTGGTTCATCGTCGCCCAGACGATGTACATTATTTTGCCAACGCTGGTCAAGATCTGGACCCTGTGCGCCTCCTGCCATCGATGTGTGGGCAAGGTGAGATTATTTAGCAACCTTTCCTTACTAAAAAGTTACTTCATTTTGTACTATTTTCCTTTCAAGTCCAAGTACTTGCAGGCGCAGCTCAAGGATCGACCGGGACAATCGCCTTCGGAGAGATGTCATATCGAGGAGTTTGTCCTGCAAATAATGCAGGATCCTATACAGTTCGATGTCTGTGGGATCTATCAGCTCAACCTGCAGACCCTGGCTGGGGTAAGGTTATATGAATCGAAGAAAACTGATGAGATCGTATAGTTTTTCCTTTTATTCCAGATGTTCTTCTTTATTTTGGAGGCCCTGGTCATATTCCTGCAGTTTGTGTCGCTTGTCGGGCCCAACCAATCCTGGGACTAATAAATCATGCGGGGTTGGCTGGATATATCGGGGTCAGGGGTCAGGCTGCGAGAACATGCAACATGATTTGCTTGCCAAAAGGAAAAACAGAGGAAAAAGCGCAGGCGAACACAGGAAAAAAGCAAACAGAACGCAGGCAAAAAATGCTTCAATTTGGCCCGTTCTTTGTTGTACTTCTGCATGCGGAAAATGTTGAAAATGTTGCCGCGACACGCGAAGGTCAAATACACACACACAACACCCTACACTCTGCACTCTGCTTACATATTTATGACGATGCCTGTTTCCGCTTCTTGTTCTTCCTCTCCTGTTCGACAGCCATCAGCCATCAGCCATCAAGAAAAACAACAAAGAGCGACGCTGCTGCGACAGCAACAATAAACACCGAAAGGCAACGCCATATTTTATTTTTGGCCTCAATGGCCAAACCGTAAGAGTCACCTATTAAAACCTGGCCCACCTGCGTGGGCCAAGGAGGGGAGAGAAATTCCCGAGCAAAGGTTGCACTAAAAGGTGACAAGCTATCAAGTTTAGAAAATATACAAAAACCTTGCTATTGATCGATGGTTTGTTTCTTTAACATTTTGTTTATTATTTTGGTCTGAATGAAAGCGATGATACAATAAAAAAAATACAAAATATATTAAAAACTACAAAAAGTATACATTTTTTTCAGGATATAAGAATTTACCAAAGCATAGCTTAATGATGGGTTAAGTCTTTGAATTTCTGAATGCAAGACACACCAATAACATTTCTTTTAATGTTTTCTTCTTTCAGCATTTCCCAACATTTATCAAGTGGAATAACCATTCATTTAATCCGATCATTCTGCCTAAGAATCATTCTAGATTTCTCTTATACAAACCAAGTAATTGCAATATTTTTCCCTCATCTTAACCGCCAAGAAACCTTAAAACTTTCACACCAAAAAGTCAAAAGTTAATACCTGAACTTAACAAGATTGCTTTTTTAAAGTTGGCCCATTTCTTGTAAATAATCCCAAGCCCTAGGCAAACGCAATCATTCCGCACACACATATCCTTGTCCAAGAAACACACACAAAAAAAAAGGAAAACAACAAACAATTTTAAGGTTCAACCTTGTCCAAGTTGAGGCAGAAGTAAGTCAGTCAGTCAGTCAGTCAGTCATCCATAATGTTGATAAAGTTTCTGTGCTGCCTGGCAGGAAACTAGAGGTTGTGGGTGCTGGAAAACAACAGTGCCGGCCCTTCTTCCTTCTCCTCTCTCCCATTTTGGGGTTATGTAAGGCGCAAGCAGCTTGCCGAAAAGTATGCAATGAATTTTGTAGTTGCTCTGCACCCCCAGCCCCAGTGGACCTTTCTCAGCCCCCTGCTGACGTCAGTTAATTGATTTCAACACGAATCCAATGGAGGTGACTTAATTTGCACTAGGAAAAAATGGCATAAACATTAAAGGGGTTATAGATGTAGGAAATATACATTTTAGTAGCTTTTTTAGAGATCTATCTAATTTGAAATTAAATAGACGATTTTCATCCTTAAATATATTGTTTAGTGTTAAATTCAACTCCAGATATTGGGGTTTTATTTATATTTATATATATATTTTATTGTTCGCCATCAAATTTTCCAAAAATGTTTGCAGTATTATATGTATAACGCATTCCATAGAGTATATATATTTCATAAAGTTTATATATCTTGTTTAAATAATAAATGTCATTCAGTTTTTTTAGGCTGTTATTTATAAATAATTGTTGTGTGAATTTTGGCACATGCTATTTAATAAAATATTATTAGCAAGGTCTCTGCATTTTCTTGTTTTCATTTCTTATGCAAGCTAGTTTATGGAGAAATCAATACAGAATATTATACAAATCATACTGACTCATAAATCATTTTAAAAATGAAGCAGCAAGCAATATAAAATTCAAGGAAATTCACTAAACATTTAATGCCTATATTAACAACCAAACAAAATCAATTTAATCCTTGTTTCCTAACAACAAATCCCTCTACTACTAATTCCCTTGTTTCTCAATTAATTGTTAAGTTTTATATATATTTATTTAATTGTCCACCATTTCCATTTAATGAACCATTAAAGTAATCTTCTTCTAAGCTAAGCTATGCAAATCCCATTCAAAATTTAGTCTAAAACAAATCAAACTCTGAGTGCGACTCCCCTTTTTCTTCCCCTGATTTTCGAATTTTTGACCACTGCAAGGTCGGTCAATCAAGCTGTCGTTCAATCACCCGCTTCTTGGCGAAAGGCGAACCATCAATTGCCGAGCGATTTAATTAGGTCGCCCTGGGCCTTCGGCCGTGACGCATTTTGGCCAGTTGCCTATTTTTAGACGCGGTTTGCATTGATTTTGCCATAAACACGAGCCGCCCAAGCCGAACCACCCACAGCAAGCCGATAAACGCGACCCCAAGCACACACACACCCCGGCTATAAACGTAACCGAAGACGGGAGTCCCCCGGCTGAGACAATATTACAGAACAGCCATGGAAATCCGGGAAAATAAAAGCCCGGAGACAGCCGGGCGGGCGACACCTTTTGTTTATTATTAACCGGATGCGGAACCCCTGGTTACCAGCTATTTACTACGATGACTGACTGACTGATTGGGGCACGTGAGCAGGGGAATTTTCCCCGGAAAAAAAGAAAACGGAAAGCGGAAAGCAGAAAATAAAGGGCGACAAAAACAGAAAGCCAGCAGAAATAGAAACAAGAAGCGGAAAGTGCAACTGAAAATGTAATAAAATAAAAATGTTTGCCAATTGGTTTTAACAACACGGTGAGTGAGTGAAGGGCCCTTGATGTGGCTTTCCTCTCCCCTTCTACCGCTTTCCCCATAATTTTCCCCCTTTGTATTTGTTTGCTTTCCCGCGACGGCCAGCCAGTGGCAACCACGACCGACTTCACCCCCTTCACGTTTTCCATGGAACTGCGCTTTTTCCTTGCTTAATTATTTAAGCACTCGCCTCAATTTGAGGCAAACTTAGCAAATAGCTAGCTACAGGGACAAGTCCTTCAATGTTACAGCCCGTTACGCTTGATCTTAATTAAGATGCAGATGATAAAGTTATGAGTTCTCTTTAATTTTATCTTTTTTTTAACTTTATCTTTTTATATTTCATTAGTTTCACTGGTTTCCTAATATTCTCCTGACATTATCTTTCTATATTTCATTTCTCGATATAAATGTTATATTCTGGTTTTTTAATATCCACATCATTTCTTCCCAACATTTTTCATTAAACTTAAAAATGTAAAATTCCATTTAAAATGCCAAGGTAATTCCATTAAGATTACCTTTAATCGCATCCCATAAATTGAATTTTTTATGCTGCCCATGGCGGAAGTCTCCTGTTAGTGAACTTCGCCTGTAGCTAACGTTTTTACCCCCCTCATTTTTTTCCACAGAGTTTCCATTTCCCATTTCCCAGCTCGCAGCACGTTTTTTCCTTTGCCTGCTGCGGCCATTTTGCATAATTTGTGGTCCCAACTACATCCCGTTGCCTCTTTACACGTACTACAGCCCCGGCTATGCCACTCCATTCGCCGATTGAAGCAACAAGCATTGAAATAAAGTTGTCCTGATGGCACCCAGCTGGGAGATCGAAGCCGAATGGCCGTCGGAGCGCAAGTTCAGGGGTCGCGAACGCATCCAGTGAACTTTTCAAGCGCCCACTTGAGTATCTGCGAGAGTCAGCTCAAGTCTGAAGCTGAAGCTGAATCAGCAGCCTCCTTTGAAATGTATTTTTCTTAAACTGCAAATAATCCGCAACATCAAAGCGTGGGCGAAAAATCATTCATCAAATGCAGGAAATTATTCCCTTTTCAACCGGATTTAATTTGTTTGCCCATCAAATTTTCCAGACCAATTAACAGATGATTTCAAAATGTTGGCATAAAGTGCATATTTCTTCTTTAAATAATAAATGTCATTCAGTTTTTTTATGCTTTTATTTATTTATAATTGCTGTGTGATGGCTGACTTTGGCCTGAATTATTTTGGGACATACTATTAGCATTTTTCAAGGTCTGTGCATTTTCTTGTTTTCATTTTTTATGCAAGCGAATTTATGGAGAAATCAATACAGAATATTATACATATTATAATGTAGCAGCAAACAATATAAACTTCATGAAAATTCACTAACACTTAATGCCCAGATTAACACCCAAACAGAAACCAATTAAATCTTGTTCCGCAACAATTAATCCATCTACTGCTCGCTTGCTCCTTAACTAATTCGGTTTGCATAATCGAATGACAATAATGTTGTTCACATGTCCGGCCTATATATTGTCCAATCTGCATGTAAATAATTTAATTGCGGACTGATAGCAAGGATAGCCCCCTAAGGGGGCATGCCCATGCTCGATGCGTGTCTGGTGAATAATGGAATAGCCAGCAAATCGAATGAATCGCTTCGAATGCGACTCCATTTGTCTCGATGCGCGTTCGAGTTCACTTCAGTTAATGAAAAGCGCCGAGTGTTACCCTGGGAAATGGGAAACCCAGCCCAGTTTTGAGTGGAATTTTGTGTTGCAATATTAACGACTCCCGCAGCGAGTGTCGATTGGCTTTCCCTTTTCCCCTTTGAATTTCCCCCTACACATGTGGCAAAACAATCAGATACATTGTATGGGGGAATACATTTATTTAAGCTCAAATAAATAATAATTTGTAAAAAATACACATACAAAAATGTATCTTTTATTTTCTATGGAAAAATAATAAGCTAGAAGTTTTGTAGAGCACTAGTCACGATTTCAGAGATAACCATAATTTTTAAGCAACTTAGCCGGGTCTCAAACCCCAACACTCTCTGTCTGAGGCGAGAGCGAGCGAGATAGATAAAAGGTTGCAACTTTGTTTGCTAATAACTTCCATGTTTATCATCCAGTATTACTCAAATTTCCAGAAAACGTTCTATTTATTATATATATTTAAAGCACAAGAAATTATAGATTTTTAATAATTTAAACACAAAATATATCCAAGTACTTTTCTATTCCTTAGCGACTTGGCTTATTCCTTGTTCTCAGTGTCGCCCCTGACATTTTTATGGGGGCTTTATAATGCATTTGGCTTAGAACGACCACAAATTGTCCATCGATTCTCCCAACAACAACAACAATAGGAAAAACAAATAAAGAAGCGCAGATATAGATAAATGGAGAAATTGAGAACTGGAGAAACGGACTAGTGGGCAAAATGCAGTTTAGTCCACGGGAGCATTAAATTCCAATTCATAAAGCTTTCAGGCATAAGTGCGCACTGCAGGGGTTAAGTAGGGGGGTTTTGTGGGCTTTAGGCGTGAGGGGAGGAGGCGGAGGACCCATGTCAGTTACAGCTGTTGCCCTCAAAAGTAGACTATGCGATTATGCTGCTGGCACAACAAAACAATAAAATAAATAACAGCAATAGGAGCTATCGAAATGAAAACAAATAAATGTGAAACAACAACCCACACAAAAGGCTGGAAAATAAAAATACGAAGTGGATTTAAAAAGGAGATTACGGCCACATTTAATTCATAATTTATGACCTCAACTAAGATTAAAATATATTATTTATGTGCAGTTTTGCTCAGTCAAAATGTTTTACAATGTTATTATAAAACATAGATTATATCTTTTTATTTAGGTTGCTTTAAAAAATACAGAGAATAAATCTATGGAAGCAAAAAAGTAAGTAAGGCCCACACAAAAGGCTTAAGTATTTATTTCAAGCAAATATTTATTTTATTGCTTTGTTTTAAATAATATTTATCTTTAAATAAGTAAGTAGAAATCTTTAAATATCATTAAACAAATATATATATCAGGAAATAAACCAAGTCTTGGCATAAAATAGAGACAATAAAATTACTTATTCCTTTCAAAATAAATAAACACATTCACCCAGTGAGTGACAGATATTTGCAATTTATGCCAAGAATTTACGACAAAAACCAGGGAAGCGAACTGCTGCAGCCCCTGCTCGGTTTCTAAAGAATTTACATGACTTTGAATGGCTTGAAAGAATTGCTTGCAAAAATAGAAACATTTCACGAGGTCCACGTGGCGCACTTTCCAATGTCTGGGCCTCGGTCAAAGCGAAATGCAATCTCCCTTGGACCAAAAATGCCATGAACCCAGCCTGGCGCGTCACCGAATCAAACGACAGAAACCGGTGAAAGGCGGACACTTGAACCGAAACCCAGTTGCGGGCACAAAAGAGTGGAAAGTCATTCAATGTTCTTGTTTCGTCCCCCATTTTACTTTTATTTCCAGCTCGTTTCGTACATTCTCTTGGTCGAACGCAAAGTGCCGTGGCAAGTCCCAGGAAACAACAGCAGCAGCAGCAGCATCATCGTTGGTGGGGCGGAACAGTACTGAAGACTTTCACTGCAATTCCCCGAGTCACTTTATTATTATTATTGCCCACAGGCTCCTCCGCAGCAGCAACAGCAGCAAAAGCAGCACCGGCAGAAACAGCAGCAAACAAAATAAAAAGCCAGAATTAATTAAAATTCATAATTAGTTGCATTTTGCATGCCACCGGGCCACGAGGTCACGACAAGAGCTAATCCAGCCTCTGGCTCAACTCGGGCAAGCACAGTGGGAGAAAGGAAGTGTGACCTCGACTATGAGATAGCCGGTAGGAGATAGTAAAATAGATTGCTTTGGACACACGTTTTCAAACAATTTAATCGTTTTTTGTTCATAAATATAATTTCTTTATTTTAATTTAGGTATTTTATAAACCATTTCAATTGTCTTCAAGTCCCTGACGATTACTGTGGCACCCCTGACACTTTTATAAACTTTTTGATATTTATAAACAAAGAAATTTCCAAGGTTTTCAAGATTTTAAACCAAAGATTTTTGGGGGTTAAACAGATATCAATAGTGATTTGAAATACCTTAAAAAGGTGTCTAAAAGTATGCAATAAAATGTTTTAGGTATCAAAATCAGTGCATATGTTTTTATTTTTAAAGATATAAGTTTTTTGTAGCGTAGTTTTGGACACCTTTTTAAGAGATTTCAAGCAATTAGAGATTTGTATAGCACCCCTGATAATCTTAGATAAAAAATTTCGAAATCTTTGGAAAATAATAATGGGATACCCATTATTTGGGATCATACTATCTGGTAAGGTCTTTTCTTATCATTTCCGATCTAAAAATAGTACCTTTTTATACCAGATACTTCACGGATAAATCTATCAATTTTTTTCACCCATTTCTACCTCTTTATATAATATCAACCCTTTTCCACTGTGTCCCTTCCACGTCGATTCTCTTTTCGCACTTTATTTGCTTTGCAGAAGGAACTCGAAAGCAGATGAAGGCGGCCAGGAGACAGGGGACGAAGGACTGGTGACTGGGGACAGGGAACAGGACTCTCTCTCGCCGTCCCCATCTCCGCCACCGCCCACTTGTTGAACTTGTTGTAGTTGTCGCCGTACTTCTGGTTCCATTCGGTTGGCATAATTGCAAAATGCACTTTTTTATTGCCTACTTTTATGGGTTCCGTTTTTATTGGATGCCTGAGTGTGACGTGCCGCTGTGTGTGAGTGCAATTAGAGTCGAGCCAGCGAGTAGTGCTGGCCCTACCTTCGCGGGCACTCGAATTCCAACCGAGCGGAAAATCAATGCAAAATCAAATTCACAAGACGCGTCTATAAAAAAATATTTGGGTGGGTGGTGGGAGGTGTTTTCACATGACCTCAACCTTTTCTTTTCTTTTCTTTTATACTTTTTTTTGTTTCTTTTATTTTTTTGGCATTGCCATTGAAAACTTGCCCCCGGACTTGTCCTTTGTCAAAAATTGTTGACAGAGGTACAAAAATGCAAGAGGGTAGTTTCTTAAATTCCTAAGCAGCCTTAAAATAATATTTCTAATGTTAAAATCAATTTTCTATAACAAAGTACTAATTTTATTTTAAGAAACACGATACTTTTTAAGTCTTTTACACGTTTTAAAGTGTTAAAAAATTGGCAGAAGCGTTTTAATATCTATTTTATTTATTTACAATATATAAATATGTCAAGAAAGTATTACAAAAAATTATAAGTTATCATAAATGGTATCATAAATGATATGACTTTCTTTTCAGACAAAACTAAATTCAACAATTCACTGGAAATACTTTACTCAATAACAATATCAACCTCATTATTATGTTTTGTAATTTGTAAGACCCTAAACCTTCATCATAGATATTTAAAATATCTTGTTAGGGCATTCGAAGCCTCGATGCTTCCCAAATAGTTAACAAAGCCCCTAACTACACTCGAAAAACCACGCAAATTGTTGCATGTATGTTTTTCTTTTGGATGCAGACGATTCTGGTGGAGCCCCCGACGGCGCAGTCAAGGTGCTGGGTCACCACCATCCACCAGAAGGGGGAATTTCAATTTGATTCAATACCCAAAAGATGCGAAAATCCTTGGCTGTCAGTTACCAGAAAAGCCCGAGCCGTAGCCCATGTTCTTTCCCCTTTAATTTTGTGCAATTCGAGAAAAAGTTTGCCAAATTGGTGTCCCCACTTGGCGGGGATGCCTGTGGCCTCTGTCTCACACTCTCCAATTAAACCCGACGGCTGTTCTAAGTCTTGAAATAAAAAAAAATCAATTTTTCCAAATGAACAGCTGCTGGGAGTTTTTCTTGGCAAACAGCAAACAGTTTTCTCTTGGCGCTTTTGTTTTAATTAAACGCAAACATTTGCAGCGACGACAACGACGACGACGACGGCTATTACCAAATAATGAGTTTGGCCAAGTCAACTACTGGCCCACCTTCCCCGCGAAATGCAGGCCGACGGAGAATCGAGGCGCAGTCCTCAACGATGGGGCTTCGGCTTCGACTTTGAATTCTCTGTTGCAACAACAATTCAAGGATTTATACGCAATTTGCATGCAAATCAAGTTGGTCAGGCCGCTTTTAGAGGGTCTTGGTAAAGGGGGTTTTGCGTTCGGGGTTGGGGTTGCGATTGTGCCCTGGCTTACAGCACTTTGACTGAGATTTATTATCGTTGGTGACTGTGCGGGGGACAAACTGTAGTTGGATTCATGGCAAATCAACGCAAATTAAATGACTGTGCAAGTCAGCAAGCAAAACGGAGAAGTAAATGTCCTGAAAAGGGCACAATCCAAAGGGAAATCAATTTAAAAGGGTGCCTAAAAGTATGTAATACAATATCTAAGGTTTGTAATGGTATTTTTGTGGCATACTTTTGAGCCGCATTTTAAATGATTTCAAGAATAAAATATTCTTGTTCTTTAAACCTTAAATAAATCAAAGTTCTAGAAATAAAATCAATATTTCAGGGCTTTTCTATTATCTATGAATATTTTGTGGCATACTTTTAGCCGGCATTTTAATTAATTTGAAAAATGTTTCCAAAAAGCTCAAATGTATCAAAGTTTTTTAAAATATTCACAGTATTTCAAAAAAATTTCAAATAAATCAAAGTTTTAAGAATAAAATAAATATTTCAAAGCTATTCTTTTATTTATGGCTCTTCTGTTTCATACTTTTAGGCGGCACTTTAATTGTTTTTACAAATTCTTTTCAAAACCTCGAATAAATCAAAGTTTTTTTAAAATGATCAACCTTTTTAACTGTTCACGGTATTTAAGTTTTATAATTTTATATATAAGACCAATAAATCTAAAATTAAGTATAAGGCTGATAAGCTGGAAAAGTTATAAAAAAATCTGTTATTTCCTAATCTTGGTTAAACTATTGTCCTTCTTATGATTCTCTTAAATTCACGCTAATTTGCAACTAAGCCTTGGAGAGATTTGCCGCAATTCACTTAATTTTTCGCCCATCAAGTGAGCCCTGGCAACTTATCAAAATTTTTCCGCACTAAACCCTGGGAATCCGCACAATTTATTACACCCTGGTGACATCCCAACCGAAAACGGGAAATGGAAATGAAAATGAAAATGTCGGAGATAAGAATGAGCAAACTCGACGCAGGGTAAAAAAAACTGGCAGGCCGGAAAATAGCCTCGTTCCAGCTGGTCCAGCTGGACGAGTCCCGTTGGAGCCAAATTGGGTCACACTCACAACACGGACAGGACATGCGTCCAGCGATGGACGCTCATTAATCCCAATTGGGATCGGGGTTATGTAAAGTGTCAAGTGCTTACCTTGGGTGAAAAATAATAGATTAAACGATGACAACGTTAGCACGGAGCTGGAAGTGGACGACATGCTTCCATATTACGCTTTACATAAGCCTGGGTGTTCCGCCTGCTCCCTGCTCCTGCTTCTGCTCCTCCTCCGCCTGCGCCGTCTCCGCGCTTTATCAGTCTCCGCTTTGGCACCCTTCGCCGGCTGCAAAGCAATCAACAAGGAAACACCAAAAACAACAGAAACGAAAAAACAAAAACAAAAAGCTAACGGCGACGACGACCACGACGACGACGCGCCAAAAACAAATTCCCTTCACTGCTTCCTTTTTTCTCCGTCTGCTTTCTCCTTTCGCATTTACAGTTGCTCGTGATTCGTTTATCGCGTGCTTTGCCCTATTGTAGTTGTTGTTATTTGCTTTTCGGCTCGCTCTCTCTCTCTCCCTTCTTCCCGACTCCTTTTGACGTAACTTCAAAATGCGGCTGCTGATTTTCGGTACTTTTTGCACTGCTTCTATTTTTGTTTTGTTGTTGTTCTAATTGTTGTTGCTGTTGTGGAAGGAGGGAGTTCTTGGCAACTTTTAATCAACGCTAAACTCGAAAAAAATGTGTGTTTTATTTAATTGAATTTGCAGTTCGGTGTTTAGGAGTGTGTTTTTGTTCGTGTTTGTTTGGACTGTTAACGGGACCACAGTGTTGTTTGCTGCGCCAGTGGTCGACGCGTCCGTTCGTGTACCGTTGCGTTCGAGTTGCGTTGCTCGACTGAGCCGAGCCAGGCCAAGCAGTGGGACCCCAAAAGGCAGCGCAGCAAGCAGCGCGACAAGCAGCGCAGCGGAAGCAGGCATGTCGCCCGAGAGAGTTGCCAGATCTGGCTATTTAACCGCTAGGTTACGCAGGAACAAGAAGAAGGTTAGCTATAAACCAGATATTTTCCTTATTTATGAAAAGAATTTATCAGTTCCAGTTCAAAATATTTCAAAATTTTTGCAAAACCTAATAGAAAAATATTTTAGCAGTGCCTTAATCCTGTTTTTTTGTAAACATAAAGAAAATAGCGTTCAAAAACAACTTAATTAATTTTAAAATGTAATTTAGCTACATTTTTCACTCAACACTGCCATCACTGACTTTCAATGGGTGTGTGTACGAGAGTGGGTGCGAACTATATTGGTGACTGCTAGTGCCACTTGCCCTCCAATCCCTCCCGCCGCCACCTCCTTGGGCTGCTCCTCCTGCAGCTACTCCAACCTGCCTGCACCACCTTCGCATCCAAGCACTCTCACATGCGCATACTTCATACGCCGTGTTGTGCAACTCTGCCTGGAGCTGTCATCTGTAATTCACCTTGGCAGGCATGCAACCTCCTCTTCCTCTCTGTCCACCTCGAACAGCTGTCAATGCTTGTTTACAGCTGGTCGGAGGAGGAGGAGCAAGAGCAGCAAGGCAGCGAGAGTTCTCGGGTTCGGTGAACCCGCCGCCAGCTTAAAGTAAACATTTATCTCCCTGTACATCTCTCATTTATATTTGTCAAATACATAGCAAAAAAAAAAAAAAAAATATATATACGAATATATTTAATTATTTGTGACATTTCCATATAAATAAATTGGTTTAATTTACATTTAAAAATACACGTAGTATATGTATACATTATCCCTCTGCGATATATTAGGCTAGAGAATGGGGTTTCGTTTGAATTGAGGAATTGAGGAAATCGCGAGTTCCGTAAATGCAGCGCTACAAAATAATTGATGCTTGCGAAATTATACTGATCAAATGCCGTTCTAGATGATAGATGATTAAGCCTAATGTCTGTCTAGGTAGGAGGGGGGATGGATTTCCACCGGAAATTAAATAGGTTATGGTAATGGTCTCAGTTTGATTCAGCTTGCGTGTCAGCTTGGGCTATAATTAGCGACGCTTTTGAATGCGCTCTATGTACTTGGTCTTGTTCAGGGCCCGACTGCCCGCATTGGGGTCCATCATGCGGTTCCAGTCGGTCTGGCCCACCACGAAGCCGATGGCGCGCATCTTCTCCTGCGACCGCTTCTCCTCGATGTCCGCCCAACGCACCTGAAGTGAAGAAGAATATAGGTTTATAAAGGGATTTTAGAAGCTAAAGTTTAACGGAAAGAAACGTTTCCTTGGGTCTTTAAATTTGCTATGGAAAATCTAAAAAAATATCTACTCCTTTGATTCGAAGAGATCGGAAAAGATCCCTTAATTCTTCATGCGTGTGTATTCTTCAAAGTTGAAGCTAATCAGCATTAAATTCTAATGAGGAAGAGGTTGCTTCCCTCTAAATTAGATCTATAACCAAGCCTGCTTCCTGGCTTTGACAAGATCTATTTCGATTCCTATTCTCTAAAGCAGTGATGCCTAAGCCCCCGCCACTTGTGGTTGGTAAAAATTCTGCCGGTTCTCTGCCGCTACACAGACAGTGTAAACGTGACGTGAGCAGCAGCAGCAGAGAAGAGAGAGAATGAGAGGTCGATTAAATTTTAATGCTTTGCACTGCTCTGGCAACCGCAACGTCTCGCGCGAAGCCAACTTCGTTTTTCTCTTACGCACACAAATGCAAGTCACACGTCATTGTATTTGTGTGGGCATCACTGCTCTAGAGTCTAGACCTTAAAAACAACTGAGATTTTGTCTATCTCTGTGAACATCTCTCTTTCTCTTTCTTTTTCAAGTAAAAAATACTTCTTAGAGCAAGTTTTTTACCAACAATTTTTTTTTTTTTAAGTAAACGTTTCTCCCAAGCTTTCTTCTCCCACTCACCCGCTTCTTTCCATTGCTGGAGGTTATGGGTGGCTCCCAGTCCTCCAGTTGCAGATAATCAGCCATGCTGGCATGCTTGCGGTTCTGCATCAGGCGCTTGGTGCCATCCAAGCGGGCTGAAAAAAGATTATAAATAAAGTTAGAATGAACCAGAAGATCAGTGAAAGCCATCAGGCGTTGCCAAAGACTTACCCAGATTATCCTCGGTGGTGTCACGTTCCCACTTGCTTTTCAGGAAGCCGCACTGTGCACGCACACGAAACAAACGCCGGATTATAAGTGGAGTAAATGGGAGAATTTCAAGGATAATATAATTTAGAGGTGGATTTTCCTATATACGATCATTACATATATCTCGAGGCCACAAACAACACAAACGACATACAGGTTTTAGTGACTGATTGGATTGGTTTGAACTAGGATTAAAGTGGACTTGGACTTTACTTCAAGTAAACGAAACTGGCAGACCTTAAAACTTATTATTTGTTTTATATATTGATAATTCTCCCAGTAAATCCAATCAGTCAGCTGTATCTACGAGGCAAACTTACATCGTTGGAGGCATCGGCATCGACATCGTTACTGTTGCTGTCATCTGTCTCGTCGACAGTGGCAACATCGGAGGATGTGGCTCCTCCGGCTCCTCCCGCAGCCGCATCGTCGGCGCTGGCATTATCGTCCTGAAAGTGAAACGAAGCCGCAAAGAAGAAATCAACAAATAGGTTCGCTTGACACACACCAGCGTGCAGAGTTGCCTTTACTAAGAGAAAGAGCTTAATCGTAGGATCGTAAGAGTGCTTAGACTAAGAGAGACTGTAGCATTCGTATGCATTCTCATCAAATATGAGTATATATAAATATATAAGAGTTTGAATTCGAGAGAAAAACTTAGTCTAGGCCTTTGGCTTGTCTTCCATTTTCGAGTTTCGAGTTTCGAGTTTTTGCCATTGCATTTTTTGCAGTTTTTGAAAGAACTTGGCCCGGTCAGGTTAGAATCTTGGGTTTTGTTCGTAGTTTTCTTAGAGTTTTGCTTAAAGACTAATCATGACTAGAGTTTTTTGGTTTTTTGGTTTTTTGGATACTCGGAGAGCAAGGCAGCGAGGTGGCCAGTGATATAGCCAGCAAATGCCGGCTACCGATTGACCCAAAGCCCCCCTTGGCTCGTGCTCCTCACAAACGATGACATCGCCCCTTGAACCGCATCGCCTCGCATCGCACCACCGTCTCAGTGCATAGTTACCGTTGCCATATTCTCAACATCTTCCATCTCGATCACGTTCTCCAGCAGCGAGCTCACGTCCAGCTTGATGTAGTGCAGCGGCGTGTTACACCAGTTGTCCAGGACGATGCGGATCTCGTTCTCACTACGCTGATGCGAATTGCGGCCCAGGCACGTCTCCAGATCGCAGTGCAGGTCCACGATGTACGGCTAAGGGAGAGTGTGGGATTATAGGGATATATATTCATGATATATTTAGGGCGATAACCCACCACAAAGTTCGAGTCCTTGGCGTGGCAGTAGAACTCGTTGAGCGTGCGCAGTGAATTGTTGTTGCAGTCAACGATTATGAAATCGTACAGATTATCGCTAAGCGTCTTTTTGAAAGACTTGATTAGATATTGCATGTAGGTCTCCTCCATGCCTTCGTCGTACTCGTACAACAGCTCCTTTTTGGGTATCTGCAACGAAGAGAATATAAAGTTAGAGCATCAAATAGAGGCAACTTTGGCTTAATTTTATTTATTTTATATAATTTTACATTATATTGTTATAAAAAAGCTTTAACTTCAAAGGTTTCCTAGTATTTTAAGAACTGTCGGGCTCCGATTGTAACAAACGGTGCCCAACCCTGAAACCTTATTGTGTTTAAACGAAAAAACAGTCTCCTTTTAGTTTTAAGTTCAATTTCTCACTATTTAAATACAATTAAGTCACTAAAAATTAAATCAAAGCTTAAACTTACAGGTTTTCTAGTATTTCAGGTACTAATATGCTCTGATTGTAACGTACGGTGCCCAACCTTGATCTAACACAGAAATCTAATTACATTTTAACAAGAAAAATACTTTCTGAAAGTATTTTTTAAGTTTTAAGTAAAGTTTCTAACTATTTTATGAAACTTAGCCAAAGTTTCTGCCTTTTGAAATATTCTTTCTCTTCTTTTTGCCTGAATTATGATATATTTTATACTTTAAGAGTATTTCTCGTACCTTCTTGCCCGTTTTGGGACACTTCTCCGTGTAATCATTCTCTATGATGAAGTAGTCATCAATGCTCAGGATCCGCGGATTGGCCCCGCCCATCTCCAGCTCCTTATCCTTGATCAGGCGCGCCACATACGATTTACCACAGCCCGGTGGTCCTCGCAATATAATGCAAATGCGTTTGGGACGGGTCATGCGACCGGGCGGCAGTAGGACCTCATCCACGGAGATCGTATTGCGATTCTCATTGGTGGGAACGGAGCACATCTCCAGGTGTGGAGCGGTCGTCGGTTGGGGTATCTTTTGATTGGCTGTCGCTGTCGAGGGAAACAGGGACATCGGCGGCGGTGGCGGTGCCTGCTGCGGTGAACCAAGCATTTTGGAGTTTTGACCAAGATTCCATCGGTTCATTGGGGGCGGCGAGGGCAGGGACTCCTCATCGTAGCCATCGTTGTCGCCAACGTCGTCATTGTCCATTGGAGTTAGGTTTCTGAAGAGTAAAGGGGATATGTTAGTGATGTAAGGTATGTAATGAAGGCTTCTTTGTTAGGCCCTTGTTAAATCTAGAAAAAAAACAAAGTTTCTGAATCAATCTTTTGGTAAATAAATAATAAACCTGACAAAGGCCGAACATAAAAGCATAAATATCTGATAAATAATCACAATAATAAATAATCTAGAACTAAATCACCAAATTCTAATCACAGACTTACTCTTCACCATCGGAAATGTCCTCGAGATCATTGCCATCGGCTTGGTTTTGCTGCTCCAGCTGCTCTTCATCCTCTTCTTGGGATTGCTGCTCCTGCTGCTGCTGCTAGGGGAGAATCATAGTTGGGATTACTTCAGCTGCCTTTTTAACTCCCTGACCACCACTCACCTCATCCTGTCCGGAATCGAAGCTTGTCTGCTCGTCGACCGAAATCGATTGAAGCTGACGATTTTGATGGAACAGCAAGCGTTCTTCCTTCTGTCGCTGCTTGTTCTGCCTTCTTTTTTCACGCTTGCTTAGGGGTCCTCCTGCTCCTCCTCCTTCACCCATTCCTCCTCCCATGCCTCCTGTCATTCCTCCGCGTCCTCCTCCTCTGCCTGGCATTCCCATTCCTCTGCCTGCTCCTCCTCCTCCTCTGCCTCTGGAGGCATGGCCATATTCAAAGGTCTGCATGGGTCTAAAGTCCGACAAACCCATGGATGGACCCGGGCGGCCATGGACAGGACCGGGAACGGGACCAAATTCGGGACCAGGAGCAGGGCCGAGACCTGGAGCCAGACCGGGGCCAGGACCAGAACCAAGACCAGGACCCAGACCAGCACCAGGACCTAGGCCCGAACCCAGCTGAACTGGACCCACGGCATCTGCCGATTTGTGGCCATAATCGATCACCTTGGCGGCCGTCATTTGGTTGGAGTTTGAATAGTCGAACACCTTCATGGGACGGTAGACGGGCTCATTGTGGCCTCCGGGAAACGGTGGCTGCTGCATTGCCTCCGGTGGCCTTTGGTTTGCGCATGTGATGGATGGGAGGTTGGTTGGTGGTTTTTTGTGGTTTGTGGCACATTTTGTATACAATTTATTCATTGATTGTCATTGATTTGCAGTTGTTTTCGTTTTTTATTCGTTTCATATTTCATTTTATTTGATTTTTAGTTTTTTCAATATTTTTTGTTAATTTTTTTTTCGGGTTTTCAATGTTTTTAAAACCAAAAGAAAAACACTTGAACTTTTACTTGGGTTGAAATTTACTACAAAAAATACATATGTTTTTTGTGATGGGGAGGGTGGGGTAAAGAGGGGCGTGGCAGGGGACAGGCGGTTACAATCTACATATCAAGTATCTGTATATACATACATGTGTGGCCCTAAACTTAGAATGAATTATTTATAAACACAGACGCCAGAGCTCCCCGATTTGGAGAAGAGTCCGTACGAAATTCGTTACAATAATATTTGCATTTGTGCAGAAAGCATATAACATTTTCGAGGGACTATTTCTTACTAGATTCTATATTTCAAGTTGATCTATTGATCTTGTTATGGCGTAAGCTAAAGTAATAGTGCATTGCTTCGGTTGCATATTAAATAGGCTCCAATTACATTTATCTTTACTTTTTCTACAAAAAATAAGCTTAGGGTTAAACGATTTTTTAAAGAAAATCTAAGATTTTCATACCCTTAGAGAACAAACGGAAAATTCACTCTATATAGATCAAATTGCTCACACGGACAGGCAGACGAGCGGACAGACGGGCGGACATACGGACAAACAGCTAGACGGACGGACGAACTAACGGACAGATCAAAAAAATAAATCTACATATATGTATATAGGTTTTATGGTATCGAAGATATCTCTGTTGAAATATAACCCCAGTACTTTATGGGAACCATGCCCGGGTATAACAACAGCCAGTATAGACAACGGACAAATTACCTAAAGATTTCTATGGTTTCCTACTAAGACTTATCGGACATTAACTTATTTTAGTTTTTTTTTTTAAATAAAATTAAAAATTTATCGGACGGATACATTTAGGTAGTATTTGGGATTGAATCTGTTCTTGGCTGGGGACTGAAGCAAATTTATATTTAAAAAATCCTGCTTTTTTTCTTGGGACAAGACCTTTTGTGTTTTTTGGAATAATAGTAGGGTCCTTATTTAAATGGATTAATTATTAAGACCTTTAGCCAGCAATAGACTCAACAAGCCAATAAAACGTTGCAAGTTCAAGTTTATTATAAGAAGACGTTTAAATAAAGTTTTCCGTACTTTCACATAGTACGGCACTTTTTTAGTTTTTAAAGTTCTTAAAACCTCGTAATGTTTAAACCAAAACATCAAGTGCATTTCTTATAATATAAACAAAACAAATATTAGAAAACAGCATATAAAGGATCAGTTTTTGCTCCATTTTAAGCACTAATATATAAATATATGTATCAGAGCTCGCAAGAGGGTTCCTTTTCCCAAAAAAAAAGTTGACAAAAGATCGATTAAATTGGAAATCGAGCCGATAAATTTTGCTCTTTCCTTTTGCGCTCTTATTTTAGATGCGAGAGCAATTTTCGCTCTCTTGAGAGTGCTTTGCTTTTCGGAAAGATCTTTTGAGCTCTTTTTCGTTCCCTCCTCCACGCTTTGCCTGCAATGTACAAGCAGAGCAGCAACATCAGCTTATAAATTTAATTCGGTAGCGAACGAGTAACGAGAAAGCGTTGAATTTGTTCTCTTCCATTAGAACTACATAAAATGGTTCTACATAGAAAGGGAGAAAGGCCTCTTTTACTTTATTTTTTATGTTTATTCTGGGGTTGAGTCTAATTTACGAGCTCTGATATATATACGTACATATAGTGCAAAATGAATACATAAACAGATTTCCCACATTTACCCATGTTTCAGCGATCGGAAAAATACATAAAAGGTATGGGCAGATGGAACGGTATTGGAAGATAGGCAGACGGACAGTTGACTGATTAAATCGGACCACTTGACTTTCGAATTTGTATACTTTTACATCCAAAAAGCTAGAATCCCCCAATAATAGTGATTTTGTTTTATCTTCCTTTATTGATATTCATTCAAGGGTATATATATTTAACATATACGACTTATATAACTTCCGTTCTATAAAAAAGAATTACATATTCCACTCTAAGCCAGAGACATTCGTGTGTGCTGTTGTTAAGCTTTCGCAATAAACTCAGAAAAAGGAAAAGGGAATTTGGGAACTTAAAGTAAAAAAACATTCCATCCGTATGGGTCTCAATTGAAATTAAACATAAAATATAGCTTTAGATTTCGAGCAGCCAATGGGTCTCTGTACTTGTTGCAATTGTTGGTTGTTGTGGCAGATGTGTGGTATCCTTAAGGCTAAATATATATAGAGGTCTTAGTCTGACACAGCTGGACTTGTCGGATCTGATCAGAGATCTTCGGGAAGGGGAGGGGATCACGCTCTGCTCAGCTCAGCTCAACTCCCCTTCTGCTTAGCCTCTCCCCAACAAACTCTTGCTCCTATTCAGATCTCCGATCTTAGACCCGGAGAGAGCTCGGACCTCTCTCGGTTTCAGTTTCAGTTTCAGTTTCAGATTTTGCGCTGCTGATGCTGCGGTTGATGCTGGTTGAATTTACCGCCCCTGTTCTGGCTGCTCAGACAATGTATGGTGGGTCAGACGACACAGAGATAGATCATTTCGATTTTATGTTGATTTTGTTCGTATTTTTTAACATTGTAATATATTCGGTTTGTTTTTTTTTTTGTATTTATTTTCAGTATTTTGCATAGAAGTAGAAGAGAAGAAGAGAAAACGGGTTTGGAATCGAAATTCCAGCATTAACGATAACTAGAAACAATAGGGAAAGGCAACGCCTGCTCAAAGTTAACTACATTAAAAATTGGATGATATATATTATCAAATACAGGAATTATAGAGAAAGAGAGATAAGGACAAAGAGAGAAGGGGGAATAATGAGCGGAACAGACAGTATTAACTATAGAGAGCTACACCCAAAAAAAAAAAAAAAAACAAGAGTTTAACCTTTTCCACTCAAGCAGTATAACAGTTTAGTACAGATTTAATACTTCATAATATCAAATGTATACTTATAGGTATATTTTTGATACACTTTAGGATCAATTGTGTATTTTCCAGTATTATTTTAATACGAACCTACATCGATTATTCGATAACATATCCCGTTAGCTGGAATTTAGCGTTTTTCTGTTTGTCGCGTTAGTGATTAGTGATTGCAGATTAGTATAGTTTTTATACTTTCATAGTATCAAATTATTAAGCATCTTATTAAGAAATTTTTAATACTCAAGAGTATAGAGCACATGTAATAATAGTATAGTTTGTATGACGATTTTTTTTGGGTGTAGTAATCTTTATATTCGGACAATGAGTTCATTTAACGAGGGGTTTCACTCAGGAAAAGGGGCTTTTAATCGAAATTGCAGCTCTAGCTTTTCCTTTCTGGCTTTTAATTAGCGAAGGAAAATGTACATATGATCCCACAAATAGATTTTCCCCCAACGAGTGCTTTAAGTATATATTAGATATAAGTTTAACCTATAAATAAATCCTATTTAAGTCCAGATATTTAAATAAAAGGGAAAGAACTTGTTTCAAGGGTATAAAAGATCCCACAAAATCCAGGAAATATCCAAAATAATAGTAAGGCAATCAATCAGACGACAAATATCTCCAGAGAATTGTTTTTTGGGAAAGAGAACTTCATCCCCATCCCCCATCCTTCCCCCTTTTCTTTTCTTTTCTTTTCTTTTTTTTTAATTATTAATTTAAGAAATAGTTAATCAAGTTAACGGAAAAAATAATACAGAAAAACAAAGGACTCTTACCCGTCGTTCCAGTTCTTTCGATTGTTGTTCGGTCCTTGGTTCCCGAAGCTGTTGCGGTTCTGGAAGTTTCTGGGGCCCCGCGGCGGACCATCGTCGTCGTTGAAGTTGGGTGCCGGTGGTCCGCTCTGTCGTCGGAAGGGATTATCACTGTTGCCGCCGGGGCCTCCTCCACCATCGCCTCCATTGAATCCCCTCTGATTGGGTCCTGGTCCAAAGTTGGGTCCACCGAAAGGCGGGCCACCAAAGTCATCGCGCCTGGGACCGAATGGGCCGGGCCCTCGTGGCCCGAAATTGCGTGGCCCACCGGGGCCGCCTCCCGGTCCAAAGTTCGGGCCAAAGTTGGGTCCGAAATTGGGTCTATTGTGCCGGAAATTGGGTCCCATGGGTCCTGGGCCAAAGTGGGGGCCCGGCCCAGGGCCAATGGGTCCGAAGTTCGGTCCGCCCGGCCCACCGGGGCCGAAGGGATGACGAGGTCCTGGACCATTGGGGCCAAAGTTGCGGCCGGGACCGGGACCGAAGCCTCCGTTGGGTCCGCTCGGGCCGTTGCCCTCGAAATCGATGAAGTTGTTGCCCGGCACTTGGCTGGGATTAAAGTTGGGGCCAAAACGGGGACCAGGACCTGGACCTGGACCAAAGTTGGGACCTCCCTGTCTCTCGGGCTGATCCTTGATACTGGGACTATTATTCGAATCGCGCGAATCCTGCGATTTGGCGTCGTTGCCGTTGTTGCTGTTGTTCTTCTTGCGCTGCCACTCGGCAAAGGACAGCGGGCGTCCATCCGTTCCGGTCTCCGAATCCAAATCCTGCGACTGCTGCTGCTGCTGCTGCTGCTCCTGCCGATCACGCTGCTCCCGCTCCTGGACATTGGCCACCGCCTGGGTAAGGTTGTTAAGGAATGCAGGATCCTTGAGGGCCTTGCTAAGGGATTCGTTGCTTTGCCTGGCAGCCGGCGAGGCTTCGGGCTTGCCGCCCGTAGCAGCTGCTCCTCCCGCCGCTCCACCCGGTTGAGGGGAATCACTGCTGCCATCGGCCACCAAATCCAGGCCGGGGATGCCGTCACTCTTCTTGAAAATGCTGCCCATGGGCGTGTCGGCCGGCGGCTTGACATCGTCCTCATCGTCATCGTCGTCGTCCAGGGAAATGGTGAAAATGGGCTCCACCTCTTTGATTTGCTTGGCGGGTGTGACGTCTGCGGCTGCCCCTGTCTGCCGTCGCTTGCCGAGATTAGTGGAGATCTGTGGCGGGGCCACGGGGAGAGCGGGAGCTGGGGGAGCCACTGGCGGGGCGGGAATAACTACGGGCGGAGCGGGAGCGGGAGCTGGAGTGGCTTGCTTCTCCTTCTCTGGTTCCAACGGCGGTTGCTTATCCTTGGACTCGGTCTGAGCTCCGTATTGGTTCGGCGGCGGCGGCAGTGCTTGCGGCCCTGGTGGTGGTCTCTGTGGGCCTTGTGGCCCTTGATTGCCTCGGAAACCAGGTGGTGGTCCTCCTGGTCCTCCTCCTAAGTCACTGTTCGCATTGGAGAAACGACTGGGACGTCCGGGGCCGAAATTGGCAGCCGGCATCATTGGCGGCGGCACCTTTTCATTGTAATTGACCTGCTCTTCCTTCGCTTCCAGCTCTTCGGGCGGCGCATCTGGGCCATCTTGCTGCTGCGGCGTATTACTCGCTGATCCGCCTGAGGCGGAGCCCGCTGATCCGCCGTGTTGCTGCTGCAACTGCTGCTGTCGGCGACGTCGCATCTGCTCCCTGCGCTCGGCAATGCGGCGACGCTGCTTCTCGAACTCCTCCTCGTAGCGACGGTACTCATCGCGATCGGGATGATTGGCATTGGCGCGCTTCCAGTCCTCGAACTGCTGCTCCCATTGGTCGAAGAGTCGGTCAAAGCTGGCTTCGTCCAGGTCGTGTTGCTGCTGCTGCTGCTGCTGCTGCTGTTGCTGCTGTTGTTGCTGCTGCTGGTTGCGATTTGGCGGGAACTGCTGTTGGTTGGGAGCTCTTCCTTCGCGCTGGTTGAAGTTGCCACCACGATTCTGATTGAAGCCTCCGCCTCCGCCACCGGGACCTCCTCCATCGCCTCCATCTGTATAACCCTGGTTTTGGTTCTGATTCTGATTCTGGTTGCGATTGTTGTTCTCCCAGCGATTGTTGTTGGGGCGACGATTGTTGGACGAGAAGCTGTTGTTGTTGTTGTTGCTATTGCCAAAGTTGTCCGGCCTGCCGCTGCCTCCAAAGGTATCCGAGGAGCCAGGTCCTCCTCCGCCTCCGCCTCCTCCACGATTACCATAGTTATCGGAATTACCGCCTCTGGGCTGATTACCAGGTCCTCCTCCGCCTCCATAGACGCTCTGATCCTGGCCGAATTGATTGCCAAAGTTGCCGCCGCCTTGGTAGTTACCCGAACGCGGGCCAAAGTTGTTGTTGTTACTGCTGCCAGAGGGCGAGTCGCGACCGAAGTCGGATTGCGAATTCTTCATAAAAGGATTCGAGTTGCGTGGCCCGGCATTAGGGGGTTCTCCTCCGCCTCCATCGGGTCCCCAGTTCTTCCTGTTGTTCTGGTAGCTATTAGGAGGCTTGCTATTGCTATCGCCATGGTCGCCGTCGTTGTTCGACCAGCGATTCTGTCGCTGATTCTGATTCTGATTTGAGTTCTGACTTTGACTCTGCTGCTGGTCGTTCATGTTCGGCGGCGGTCCCTCCCAGCGGCGGTTCTGATTCTGATCGTTGCCGCCCATCCAACGGTTCTGGTCCGACTGCTGCTGCTGTGGAGGCGGCCCTTCCCAGCGGCGATTGTTGCCATCGTTGCCACCCACTGACGGCGGTGGTCCGTTCCAGCGATTGTTCATGTCATTCTGCGGCGGTGGGCCATCCCAGCGACCCTGGTTCGAGTTGTCAGATGGGGGACCAGACTCCCAAGGCGGACGGTTGTTGCCCCATTGGTTGTCCATGGAGTTTTGCTGCTGCTGCTGCTGCTGCTGGTACTGGTGCTGAGGTGGGGGCCTCTGCAGCGAGGGCGGCGGTTGCTGAAGATTGGGGAATCCCTGCTGCTGCTGCTGCTGGTCTGGCTGCTGTCCCTGCTGGTTGTAGCTCATCTGGTTGCCCCATTTGTTTTGTGGCGGCTGCTGCTGCTGCTGGTGCTGCATAGGCGGCGGTCCTGACCACTGGCCCTGACCCTGGTTCATCTGGTGATTCTGCTGCTGATTGTAGCCCGTTTTCTGGGGCGGCGGCGGCGGCGGCTGGTTGTACATTTGCGGCTGGGCCATGATCTTGCCGGGCGGCGGCGGTCCACCGCTGGGGTTCGGGAGATTGGCGACCGGCGCTGGGACAGCGGCCACAGTCTGGTAATATGTCTGGGGCTGTGGATAGGCCTGCGGCCCGGGAGGAGCCACCACGGGCGTGGGGTTGACCACAACTGGAGCAGCAACCGGCGCCACCACTGGCGCCACTTGCGCAGTTGCCGGCGAGCCAGAGGCAGTGGCGGCCGCGGCAGCCGCCATTTCCCGCTTGTACTGCGATTAGAGAAAGATTACCGGTTAACAAACGCGTTTCATGAGAGGATTGGACTAGAGGGCACTAACCTGCTCGCCGTACTGGGCATGCCACTTGGCGTACTCCGCCTGGTAGGTCTGCCACTGGTGCCAGTGGTGCTGCAGCGCGTACTGCTGCTCCGGCGTCATCGCCGCATACTGGGCGGCCGTGTATTGCTCGTAGGGGTTGCCCGCACCGCCCGCCGTCGCCAGGCCGCTGCTATAGGGGTTGACGGCAGCTGCGGCCGCAACGGTGGCCGGGGGAGCGGCAGCAACGGCGGCCGCTAATGTTGCATCGACTGCTGTAACGGCGACCATTTGGGCTCCCGCGGACCCGGCACCCTGATCGGCGGGCGGCGGCGGGGGCGGTGCATCGGGCAGCGGTGGCGGCAAGGACGGCTGCGGCGGAGCCAATATCGGCACCGCGGTGGCGGCGGCCGCCTGCCATTGGTTCCACATTTTTTTCGCGCTTGGTTATCGGTTTTTCGAGCTTGCTTTGCGGTGGCAAACGTTGGTTACAAGGTATTCGTCGCGCGTCCCGATTCTCTAATTCCGGCCGACGCACTCACCTGATTTGTGCGCCTGTCACAAAATCACAATTCACAAATCTGGGCGAGATGAAAAAAAAAAGTTGCTCACTTCGCCATTATAGTGGAAAATGCAGTGTGGCCGTCGCTCTTTTCGCTCAGGATGCTGAAACGCCTCGGAAATGTGCGTAGGCCGGTCACACTCGATAGTCGCTCATGCTGGTGCATGATGCAATTATATAAGGTGGGCTAATCAGCTTTGACGGTGACCGTGATACAGTTACAGATTGTGTCAGATGGGGACGATACATTTTCAGCTCTCTTCCTCCGTCCTCTAAAGAAGGCAAATCCCTCGATGAGACTACCTTTTATTATCACGATTCACATGTTTTGAAAGGTAAAAGGAAGACGAAGACAGAGGAGCTCCTCATTAGTATTCAGCGTGGTTACCACTTGATGACAGCTAGAACCCGTTGGGAATTATGGTGCAATGCAAGCGGCAAATGCTGTTTCACAAGTGAAGAGAAAGAGAAAGGAAGAGAGGGAAGGAGAAAGAGGAATATGGTAGTTTTCAGCTCTTTCTCTCTCTATCTACGCTCTCAGAGAGACATGCAAGAATGGGAAAGCATTGTCAAAAATATCTGTTTCAAAAGATGGCAGCCCTCTCGATAAGACTACATTATACAATTGTATCAGGTGCCCGCGAATTCTTCTTGGCAAAAAGTTAGGCCTATTTTCTACTAATTAGACATTATGCAATTATGAATTTTATGGATAAATCCTCAATTTTTCTACAATATTGATATTAAGCAAGTGTGTAATTTTTTTTTTGTTCCATTAACTTGTTTAAATTCAGAATCCCCACCCGTGTTCCAGTCCACAGTTCCCTTTCCGATGCTAACTTGACGATATTTTTATGGATAAAGCTCAACCGTAAGTGTGGTCACATTAAAGTCGTCATTTTCTGGAAGCCGCTTAGTTTTATCACTCTTTTAAATTCCGTCGAGCTTCGAACAAGTTCAAGCTGCTGCCGGCTCTTCAAGAATTAGAGAGATTCTAATTCTATTTTCTCTTTCAAGACTTCTATAATCTTTCCGTGTAAGTAAAAACATTAATTATAGTGCGACTTGCATGTAATTTGCATCCTTGCTATACATTTTCAACAAATGTTAATCGGGCCTTAAAAGTTCACATATGAAAAAAAGTAATAAGAAATCTCCAGATCCAATTTTAAAGACTTCTAAAATATCTCCCTATTAGTTAAAATATTAATTATAGTGCGATTTGTGTGTAATTTGCAGCCTTGCTATAAGTTTTTAACAAAAGCTAATGGTGCCCAAAAAGTTGACATAAAAAAGTGCAATAAGAGATCAAATTTGTTTGTGTAATTTTTTTCTCCATTTGACACTTCCATATTTTTCCCATTTGACAAGCATGACTTGTCAAACTTTCATTTTATTTTATTTCGACTACGATTTTACAACAATACGGTTGGTGAGCAGAAATTGTACTAAACGTTTTTGAGTTTTCTTTTTCAAATTAAAATATAAGCAGTATAAGGTTTGCATTGATACCTAACTCGTGAATGATTGTATACTGCAGACTCATGCCTCATAAGGATATCCACACCAAGCCGGGGTCAAGTCCCGAGGCCCAGCTCGAATCGAATGGCAAAGCCATGTCTGTGCAGAATGGCGGCGATCAAGGCCAGGAGCCCAGCGCCTTGGCCAGCAGCAAGATGTCTACCTCTCAGGCTAGCTGCTCCTCTGTGGGTTCCAAGCGTCCGCGCAATGTGGAGGACAACAACGATTCCGAGGAGGGAGGAGCCGAAAAAATTCCTAAGCTGGATACTGGAAAGCTAACCGACGAAGTCGTGGGCGAGACCATAAAGAAGAATGATCCGATTAATGGCGGCGAGGCCCAGCAGAAGGTCATTGAGGGATCGAGCCCATCGCAGTCCGAACAGGAAGATGTCATCGAGTCTGACGACTCGAACGACACTGATGGCAATGAGGCCTCCAGTTCCTCGAAGGAGGAAACCGAAGACACTGATGGCAATGAGGCCTCCAGTTCCTCGAAGGAGGAAACCGAAGACACTGCCAGCGATTCGGCCAGCGGCCAGTTGCAGAGCGAAGAGCTGACCGACGAAGACATGGGCAATGCCGAACAGAAGAATGAACCGATTAATGGCCGTGTGGCCCAGCAGTCCGAACAGGAAGATTCCATCGAATCCGACGACTCAGACGAAATTGATGACAATGAAGCCGCCAGTTCGTCCTCCAAGGAGCAAAGCGAGGAAAATGGGAGCGATTCGTCCAGCGGCCAGCTGCAGAGTGGAGAGAAGAATCATTCCATTAATGGCGGCGAGGCCCAGCAGAAGATCTACAAGGGCTTAACCCCATCGCAGCCCGAACAGGAATATGAATATGAATCCGAAGAGTCTGAAGACACCGATGGCAATGAGGCCTCAAGCTCTTCTTCAGAGGAGCAAGGCGAGGACAGCGAGAGCGATTCGGCCAGCGACCACTAAGAAGTAGGGTAAGGTAAGGGAATACTGTTTAAAGAATTATTATTATTAATAATATGTCCATTCCAGATCCAGACAGTTTGAGGTGACCGATGACCAGGCCAATCTAGAGGGAAATCCCACCGTGGCATTCAAATTTTACACTTTTTACACATTTCATACACATCAACATTACAAATACATATACATTTACAATTATTAATGTGTAATTTAATTACACAAATCATTATACACATTTATAATTACAACATCCAAAAAATGGCACATTAATAATTGTAAACATTAACATTGTACACACAACAATTGCACTCATTTATAATTATACACCTTAATAAATACAAATAAATTATATAAAAGACCCAACAATATTACTATTCTGAATTACATTATCTTTTTCCAGCTTTGTTATTAAAATATCCCCTAAATCGCCATTTTGTTTTAGCTTTTTCAAAGTTTTCCTCAATTTGTTAGGCGCAGTGTTACCAGATCATGAAATTGTTTTTTAAATATTATTATACAAAACTTTTCAGCTTAAGGTTTTCCGGCTGTGATTTCATTGTTGTAATTAGTTTAAAAGCAGTGCCCCAAGCCAACCAAACCCCGCAACCATCGAATTTCCGGGAAAACAAAATCAACTTGAGCGTTGCCAGACTTGCGAAATAGGGCGGCTATTTAAATTGTGCTGACACGGTCACACTGGCCACTTCGACACGTGCTGCGAAGTTTTGTTTTGACTTTTCTTTGTTTTTCATGTGAGAATATTCAGGCAAAATGAGTGAGACGACCGGAAAGATCAAGTTCCTAATAGCGGACACTACGGCCTTCATTAACGCCGTGCCCCTGAACGTAAGTGTAGTCCAGATCAAGCGCCGTAGCCCGTTGTAACTCCAGTAACCGAATTCCACTTTAAAATCCCCTCCAGGAATATGCCGAGCAGGTGCTAACTGTGCCCGAAGTGGTGGCCGAGGTGCGCAACAAGCGACAAATCCGACGCCTCTGCGTCCTGCCCTTCGACCTGCAGGTGCGAGAGCCGCGCCCGGAGAGCGTCAAGCACTGCGTGGAGTTCGCCAAGCGGACCGGAGACTATGCCAGTCTCTCGGGCATCGATCTGAAGGTTATCTCGCTCACCTACGAGCTGGAGGCGGACACCGTGGGTACCGCCCACCTGCGCACAGAGCCGGTAATGGCACAGACCATCGCCTCCAAGGAGAAGCCCGCCGAGATGCAGGATGTCAGCAACAAGCGCCTGGTGGGCTGGTACATGCCCGAGGGCGAGGAAGAGTCCGATGATGATGAGGAGGAGGAGGAGGGTTTCGAGGAGGAGGAAGACAAGGCGGAGCCCTCCGACGGGGAAGCAGAGCAGGAGGAAGCTGAAACTGACCCTGTAGACACCGTGAAAGCCGCCATTGAGGCTCAGTTGGCGGGCAAGGAAACCCTGCCCGGCCAGCCACAGCAGAGCAGCCAGCCCGAGGAGGATGAGCCCTCGCAGGAGGAGCTGGACAAGATGTTCGAGCAGCTAAAGTGCGCGCCCAGCGCCGAGGAAGAGAAGGAGCTCTCCCAGTTGCTGATATCCCAGCCGCAGGCGGACGACAGCGAAGAGCCCGAAGAGGAGGAGGCGGAGAAACCACAGAAACTGGCAAGCCAAGAGGATGACGTGGGCGACGACGGCTGGATCACGCACTCCAACATCAAGAAGGCCAAGAAGGCGCTGGAGGGCAAGGTGGAGACCGACGAGGTGCCGCCCGTGGCCTGCATGACCACGGACTACGCCCTGCAGAACGTCCTCAAGCAGCTCAATCTCCATTTGGCCGCCCTCAACGGCCGGATTATCAAGCAGCTGCGCACGTACATCCTTCGCTGCTACGCCTGCTACAAGACCACCAGCATCATGACCAAGGTCTTCTGCCCCAACTGTGGCAACAAGACGCTCAAGCGCGTGGCCGTCAGCCTGGACGAGAACGGTCGCCAGGTGATACACATCAATACGCGGCGACCGCTGACCAACAAGTACAAGAACCAGAGCCTGCCACGCTTCCACGGCGGCAAGCACTCGCGGAACCCCATCCTCTTCGAGGACCAGCCGATGCCGCGCCAAATGCCGTCGCGCGTGGCCAAGACCAAGACCAATGCCTTGAACGAGGACTACACTGCCGGCTTCTCGCCCTTTGTGCTGCGCGACGTGGACTCCAAGTCGGCCATGCTGCGCTCCAAGGGCAACCTCAAGGAGTGGGCCAGGAACAACAACTTCGAGGAGGATCGCAGGCGCAAGAACTACAATCGTTTGTACAAATAGATCTTTTCCAATCGTAGACTTTATATAATATGTAATATATATATATCTGTATTTGAAATAAAACAAAGAAAAAACGTAAGAAATCACAGCTTCACGCACAGATCGTTGCCCGGATACACGGGCAGATTCAGTTCGTATTTGCGCTGCAGGGATGGGGGCACGAATCTGCCGCCCAGGTAGTGATGCTCTCCCCGGAAGTGGCGGGCACAGAGCTTGGGAGCAGTCAGGGAGATAAGCAGAGCCGGCTCCAGGTCGCACTCGCTCAGCTTGCCCTTCTCCACGTCCCAGCCGCTGGGTATGTCCACGCTGAAAGCGCAAATACAGATTATTATTCAAATAGTTGGACATTGAACTCCATTCCCACCTGGCTATCGGCAGCTTCGTCTGCTGCATCAGCTCCACCACGGCCACAAAGTCCGCCCGCACTGGTGGCTTGAAGCTAAACCCAAACAGGGCGTCCACAATGAGATCGTACCGGCTGGCGGCCACCTCAACGCTGGGGCACTCGCTGACGGCGCATATCTCCATCATTTGGCACTGGTGACTCAACCCCTCGAACAGGGGCTTTGGCGTGGGCTTCGGGTAGTAGATGGCGGGCGTGTAGCCCATCAGGGACAGGTGGCGGGCACAGACCAGGCCGTCGCCTCCATTATTCCCTGGACCACAACAGACGAGAACGCGCGGATGGCTCTCCGGGGGAAAGCACTTGGCCACCGCATGAGCACAGCTCAGGCCGGCCAGCTCCATCAGTTGGTCCACGCTGAATCTGTAGGTCGAAAAGAGCTCCTGGTCCACATTGATGGCCTCCGTCTGGCTCAGATACTTGACCATCGTCTTATTGCCGGCGTAAAATCGCTTTATCAGCTGGAAGTCGGAAATTCGCTTGATTCTATGTGTGGTCAGGGGGTGCAGAAGCCGGGAAATGGTCCTCAGAGACGCGATGCGTTGCCAGCTCAGCAGGCTCATAGATTTTGGTCGGAGTTTATTAGTTTCTTTTCCAGAAACTCACTTCGGAAATAATTTTGCAAACCTCTAAAACTTTTAAAACAGCTGACGGCAATGTTGCCATATTTTTTATTATAATATTTTCAAATATCGATTATTCGATATATGTCGCATACAACCGCCCGACGGTCACATCGAAAACATCGGAAAAAACATCGAACGTGCCCTTACCCGATATTTTCGATCGTGATAGTCCAATCCATCGATAGTATCTTACGTCGTAAATCTTCACGTTTTCTTTCACAGCTGTTCTCTGCTCTCTTGCTCTCTTGCTCTCCCAATTTGTATGCTCTCCCAACATTTGTTCTCTTTATTTCTGAAATTCCACTTGGATGAAACATCGATGTTTCTCCACCTCTACCTATTAATATCATTGTGAAAATTTCGTTCGTCCATTTTTAAATAAAATGCGCTTTAAGAGCATCATGAGCCTACGAACTGACGAATTCATTCCCAAAACATCGAATTCATTCCCAAATTCATAGCCATGATGTAAGAGAGTGGGAGAGTCAGAGAGAGTTGTGGATTCTAGGTGGGCCATGGGTCTCAGTGGGACTTGAAAGTGCTGTTAGGCTGTGTGGAGGATATGTTATTGCTCATCGATGATTCCCTGCCAAACATCGATGTTAGCGATGTTTTGAAAACATCGATGACATCGATGTTAGCATCGATGTTTCTCCACCTCAGTGTTCCCAGATCAGGGGTTTTCCCCCTAGATTTAGGTGTTTTTTGACGTCCTGGGGGGAATTTTAGGGGGGAAGAATTTTTAGGGGGAAAGTTCAGGGTTTTTTTTAGGAACCAATTGATTTAAATGTTTAAATAAAACACTCTGTAAAATTGTTTTTTTTTTTTTAATAGCAATATAGCCAAGCACAGAAACTTATATATGGCGAAAGCATAAAAAAAAAATACTGCACACGATTGTGCAGTAGCTAAAAAGTTTTGATAGCTGATGTTGCGCATTCTGTAAACCTGCTTTTAAGATGCTTTGAATTGTTATTCTTCCGAAATGGTTTCGCTTTGCAACATTGCTTCGTCATAATGAGATATTTCTTATTCTTTTAAGTATTTGAAATAAACAGATCTTTTGAATTTAGGGGGAAGACTAGTATTTTTAGGGGGAAATAGCGACTCTTTGAGATTTTTTAGGGGGAA
>VNJW01004454.1:0-13028 GCA_008042615.1 Drosophila auraria | reverse complement strand
GCCCATTTTCGACGGTGAATGCCGTCTTGCTTGCGTCGCGTGGGTTCATTTGAATTTGGTGAAAGCCACTTGCTAAGTCTATGGTTGTAAAATACATGGTCTTTCCTAAACTGTCTAGTATATCCGCAATGTTCGGGATAGGGTATCTATCAGAGACAGTTTTCTCATTTAATTTCCGAAAATCGATTACCAAGCGCCACTTTTTTTCACCTGTGGTGTCACTTTTCTTGGGTACGACCCAGACGGGTGCACTCCAAGGGGAATGGCTGTGTTTTATGATGTTTTGTTCGAGCATTTTTGAAATTTGCTTTCGAACTTCGTCTTTATGTACAAATGGCTAACGGTAAGATTTTGTGTGAATCGGTACATTATCTGTTGTTGGGATAAAGTGTTCGACGGCGTTAGAGAACGTTAGTTGATTGTTTTCGTCGTGGAAGAGCCTATTGAATGACTTGCAAAGTTTCAGAATTTGTTGTTTTTCTTCGTTGTTGAGGTGTTCCGTCTGAATGTTTAATTGTTGGTCGCCCGGTCGTTCTGTATCTGTTGCCGCGGACATGCAGATTAACTATTGGTGGGTTCGTGGAGAGAATTCTTCTGCTTCTTCGAGGTATAGTGTTTGGATCTGCTCTGAGTTATTGCAGACTTCGAAGTAGGCGGATACTGCGATTGCGGTGTATAAGCCGCTTGTTATGGATATTTGATTATCCAAATTCGTGGATTCACATATAAAGTCTCCCTGCATGATGTTTACTGGGAGTGGCAATCGCAATTTGGTATTTTGTGGCAGGGTATGTAATGTGTCTACAGGATTTGCCCTTGTGAGGATTGGAATGGCGGTTTCTGGTGTTTCTAGTATGGAGTCGACAAAGTTTATTTTTGCATTAAGGCCTGATAGGAAGTCCATGCCTAGGAGACCATTAAAGTGGCGGTGGAAATCGAATTTTCAGAACTTGAAATTGGGCATTTTTCCGAATTGTTTGAAATTTATTCCATCTGTATATTCCTGAATTTTTAATGTACTGATAACAGTGTGGATATTGATATCGGAGGTTAGTTTTTTGATTTGGTCTGCATTAATAAGTGCTGGATCTATGAATGAGTAGGTAGATCCAGTGTCTATTAGGAATTTGAGAGGGTTTGACACCATGGGGTTTGGTGATAGGAGAACAAATAGCCGACTGGCTTCCCGAGGCTTCTAATAAAAAAATTTGCATCATTTTTGATGTTACATAGGGGAGCGCTTGAATTATGGTTGTTCCTGTCTTGGTGGTTTAGGGTCTGCGCTGATCTGTCGCCATTGTGGAAGGGGTTCGAATTTTGTTTGGAATTTTGTTGATGTGGGGAGCGTCTATTATTATCGTTGTTAAAGTTCTGTTGGCGCAGTGGAAACGACCACTATTATGGTTGTTGAAATTTTGTTGTCGCTGTGTAAAACGAATATTATTGTCATTGTTGTTGTTATAATGTCGTGGTAAATGACGAGCGTTGTTGGCACTATTATAGTTTTGCTGTCGTGGTATGTAGTGGCTATTATAGTCACCGTTGGTTTGTTGTCTTTCGGCATATGGGTGATTCCTGTATATCGAGCTGTCGCGTCGTCGGTTTTCCTGGTGTTTATTCAGGCTTCTAGAGAAATTTAATTCGATCTGCCCGTACTCGTACGCTTTCTCGATTGTATCTGGTTTTTTGTTTCTAATGGCTGACCTAAGTGGGTCTTTTGATCCAAATAAGAATATATTCAGGCAGAACCTGTCATATTGGTCACGTTTGGCCGTAAGGGAATGTCCACTAGGGTCTGCTTCTCTGGCCAGTGACATTTATTCGCTTCTTATTTTCGTGGCTGTGCTTTCCCATACTGAGTCCATCCGGACGATTATGTAGCTCTCTAACAAGCATTTCCTCTGTTTTCTTGCTTAAGTATAGTCGTTTGAGGTTTGCTTTGATGTCATCCCAGGTGAGGAGTACATCGCAGACGCTCAGCGCTTCGTCTGCTCTGCCTTTAATTGTGTCACGGATAGTTCCGAGTAAGTACTGTCCGCATGGTGTTTGGTCCACTGACCCGGCTAATAAGAGTAGCTGTTCTACCCTAGCTATAAATCTATCGAGATTGTCAGGTGGGATATTATAGGTGGGTAGTTGATGAACAAGGGGTAGTATTTGTTGTAGGTTCAGGCTGGTGTTTGAAAAAGTTGATGAATTGCCAACGGTGAGACTATTGCTTTGGGGTTGAACGATCTGGTTTTGCTCTTCTATTTCCATCGCTTCCCTTATCTCAGGTGGACAGGACCCGCTCCTTAGCCCTAATCTGCCCCTAACTGTCCTACTAGTGGTGGCTTTTTTCGACATTTAGGTGTATTGGCAATGGTTATGGTATGTGTATTGAGGTATGGTAATGGTATGTATACAGTGTATATAAAATAGTAATAATATGTAAAATAGTAATAATATATGTATGCGTGTATTAATAATATGTATATGTATTCTTGAAGTATAGGGAATATTTGTTTGTTTGTAAATTAGTATGGTAATATGGTGTGTTATAAAATGTGATTCTATGTATGTGTATCTATGTTTGAATGTAAGAAAATTCGTATGTATGTACAGGGCCTCTATTTATATATATATGTGTGGCAATATATGTATATGTGTATGTATGTGTATATTTACTACGCGGTTTCCTCTATTCCTTGCTTCCTTGTATATGTATGTGTGTTTGTTATAGCCTTGTTCCACTGCTACATTCAGCTCCATTCTCGAGAATGGTCCATTATTTTACATAGGTTTTAAATGGTCCGTTCAAAATCGACAGTCCATCCATTCACCATTCGCCACGAAGGTTTCTATACATACTAAAAAAAAAATTCCGAAAAATATCGATTATCGATGATATTTTGTGAGTGCCTTTTCTAAACACAGGTGATTGAAAACTTGCAGGTTATTCGTGTAGAGATGCTGTTTCCTTTCACCTTTGTTGTTTTTTGAATGGGTGCAATCGACTTCAACTGTAATGAATGTGATTTAGTAAATATTTTGTATTTTATATTAAATAGGTTAGTGAACATGTGACAACAATAGACGTTAAGTTGTTTGGCGATTGTTCTGTTGTTCCCTTCCCGTTGTTTTCTCTTCCTTTGCTTCTTCTTTTTATATATTTTTGTGGTGCGAAAAGGATTCAATAGTGTACAAGACACGCGGCATCAAGTGTTGCTTCGCCAGACTCTGTACATTAGCTGCCAATATCTATGTGTTAGTGTTACGCTGACTTGCGAAATTCTTGGTGCGTCTCTGTACTACAGAGAATTTCACAAGTCAGCGTAAGACTAACACATAGATATTGGCCAAAAGGAAAAGTTTCACGTTGTATGACTTTTATGTTGTTAATAGTATTTGTGCAGGTTTAATTTATTCATTCACTTTTTATAGTGTTATTGTTTTTATGTATATCACAATGTAAATTGATAAATGAAAACGAGCCCGGTGCCTTAACAGCGATCGTTGTACACATATACGGTCGTTAATCACACAACTTACTTTATCTTTATCTTTATAAACCACTGTGTGGGGATGGTCCCGGTGCTTTGTCGGCGATTGATGCTGATGTACGCATTGGTGCGTCGGTGATATTCAAGGCCACGTCGTTATTAATTTTTTTCTCCTGTGCAGCGAGTTTTGGTCCCAAGGAAATCTAATTCTGATCCGTCTTTTTTTCGACTTTCTTCTGCAACGACGGGCAAAATTTCAAAAGACAGCGACGTGTGGTTGTCAAGTCAAATTTTGCCGGCGTCGCTGCCGACACATGTATAGAGAGAATATGTGTATTCTCGGCTGCATTTGCTCTCGCGATACTTGTGATCAGTGAGCGACCGAAAGAGGGTGCGACTGAGCTCAAATTATCGTCGCCAGCTGGAGATACCATTCGCTGTATATGCAGACTTCGAATGCATACTAGAGCCCTCTTCGTTAAATGTAAGTGACAGGACCCAAGTAGTAAATAAGCATATTCCTATAGCATTTGCATACTACGTAAAGTGTGCATTTGATTCAAGTCTAGATAAGTTTGTAAGCAAGACGGGGGGAAATGTCGGGCGGACTTTTGTCAGTAACTTAACATCCGATTTATCCGAAATTCATGAAAACTTTATGAAGTATATAGTACCATTACAAATGAGCACCCAGGACTCATTCGATTTTAATGAGGCTGTTAATTGCCAAATTTGTAAGGGGGTCTTAGGTAATAATAGGACGAGGGACCTTTGTCACTTCACTGGGCAGCACATAGTGAGTGCCATCTTAAATTTAACTGGAAAATTTTTTTCCAGTATTCTTCCATAATTTTTTAAAATATAATGCTAACTTATTTGTTAAAGAACTTGGCGAGGTTGAAGGGGAAATTAAAGTAAGTCCCTTGAATAAAGAATACTATATCTCAATTTCAAAGTTGTAAAGGTGTTTTCCCAGCCGGGGTGAGTTCAGCGGTTGGCCAGTACCTCCACAAAAAATTTATAATATTTCAGTGGACCGTGTGTGTGAGTAATGCGTGTAAGGGTGCCTATTCGTCAGGAATCGATAACGGTAACTCTCCAAGGGCCTTGCGAACAGAATCGTCACCAAGAAAAAGGGTATACCCTGTCCCCAACAAGCTTGATCTTACTACTGATGAAGAGAAATGGTTCACCCTAGGAATTCACACCAAAGTTGCTCGTAGTGTCAACTTAGTCATACCTCGAGCCTCTAACCCGACGACAGTTAACATTTGGTAAATGTAAGCACGGGAAAACCCAGAAACTCGCATTAACCTAAGTTTAGAGTCGGTTCAGGTGCTTTTAGCGACTCTGTCAAACTGTATTTAGTCCTAAACCAGATTGAACACAGAAGTTTAGAAGCCTATGTCAAACTGCCGTTAGCGTGGGCTCGGATGCGGCTTTGGTCTACACTCGGGCTAAGATTAGTCTTATAGTAACGGTACCGAATTTTTCGCACAGCTAAGGTTAGGGGCGACTCGGGCAAACCCTGGGTCTCAACTCTAACCTCGATTATAGTCTAAGCTAAAGCAAACACGGGCGACCCCAGAAATTTGCGCTAAACTGCGGTTAATATTTAACCTTTGCAAAAAAACGGGCGGACCCCAGAAATTCGCACTTCACTACGATTAACATTAACTACGGTTAATACCAGACTAGGGCAAAAACGGGCAGACCCAGAAATTTGCCTTACACTGCGGTTAGTACTCAATTATTGCAAAAACGGGAGAACCCAGAAATTCGCGTTTAACTATGATTAGTATTTAATTATTTAACTATGGCAAAAACGGGAGAACCCAGAAATTTGCGTTTAACTACGATTAATGTTTAACTATAGCAAAAACGGGAAAACCCAGAAATTTGCGTTAACTCTGGTTAATGTTTAACTATAGCAAAAACGGGAGAACAGAGAAATTTGCGTTTAACTACGGTTAATATAAGTTTCAGTTAGTATGCATGCTTACCCTCAATCGGCAGCCGCCGACTCTCGAGCTATTCTTCATCAGATAATATTAATATTATTTTTTTATGTTCATTTCCAATTTTATTCACTTATATTTTCTTGGCTTTATGCGATTTCGTTTCTTTTCGACTTTATTTTATACACTTTTTTCTTTAAATGCCTGGCTGCACCAATTACTTCTTTCTCGCTTACCCGCTATAACCTCCTTCTTATCTTCTATCCATCTTCTCGCTTCTTTCTTTCCCTTCCGTTTTCTAGTCCTGGATTAGTTTGGTTTTCACTCGCAGATTGTTCTGATTTTTGTTTCACCGTTTTCTTTTTCACACAGTTTTTCCGCACACGTGGTTTTCGTTTCACTGTTTCTGACTCCGCGTCACTTGCCTAATTTTCGTCCGATCCTTTTCGCTGTTCCTCGACAAGTGCCCGGCTTCTATTTTCCGTTCTTGTCATTTGCCTGCCGCTGCCGCCTTTTCAACTTCCAATAACTTTTCCTTCGGCAGCGAGAGAGCGCCGTGCTTTATTCCTTGAAGGTGCGACTGCAGCCGTACGATCGCGTTCCCCTCTCTCCTTTTCTCTTTCCAGCCGCTCGTTGTCTGTCTGTTGCAGTGCTGGCAGAGCGTGGTCCCTTTGGTCCACTGTGGTCCACTGCTCCGCATATTCGGACCGTCGCTCGCGTATTTCATTTCACTCGCGGCAGCGCTGTCGACGTCGGGATCTCGGCTTATCAGGTACTTGCTAAACTCTTCGGCCGTGGCCGTGACCGTGAAAATATTCTCTCTCTCCCGTCCCTTCGACTGACTCGCGGCAGCGCTGTCGGCAGCGCGGTTGGCAGCGGCCTCTCTGGTTTATCGTGTATGTGCAAAGATTTTGGCAGTGAACGAGAAACTCGGGCGCGTTCTCTCTCGCTCTCTCATGTGCAGTTCAGCCGATGTCGAGATCGTCATGCACGTGTGATTTCGTGGGCCCTGATTTCATCTCCTTCTCTCCCTCTACGTCCCCCTCTCTCAGTACACTGCAAGCTATTTCTTCTTTAGTTCTGACTTATATTTAACTTTTGTCACTTAAACTGTTTAACTACCTAGATCCCCACGCGGGCGAACTTAAACTAATAGCAATATGTGTAAGGTTTTCCCCTTAGTGGTGGAAATCTAGATAGCCGCGCGGGCAAACTTACGACTAATAGCGATATATATAAGGCTTTCCCCTTAGTGGTGGAAAGCTAGATAGCCGCGCGGGCGAACTTAAACTAATAATAACCTAGATAGCCGCGCGGGCGAACTTACGACTAATAACGATATATATACAGCGATTCCTGCCGCTTGTTTTTGTGACGGCTCCTTAGGGGTCGTCACAAAGTAGGAAAGAATATACTAGATATTAGATTTTTTGGATACTTTCCGTTTTATGCCTTCTAGTCTAGACACTCTAGCAGCTAATTTAAATGAAGGTGATTTTAAAGTTTTAAAAAAGGAATATCCGAATACATTCGTAGGAAAGGAGTATTCCCCTATGAATACTTAGATTGTGTTCAAAAACTAACAGAAACTTGTCTCCAACCAAGAAGCAAGTTTTATAGTGTAGTAAGAAGCGGCTGGGTTATATGAAAGATGAGCTACAAGGGAAAAGTATGTTCGAATTTGTTGGGCTGCGTTCAAAAATGTACGCCTACACATCACAAAACTCAGATGGTACCTCCGAAAAATGTGTAAAGAAAAATAAGGAAGTGAAACGAAGTTGCTTAGAAAAAATTACGTTTAATAGTTATAAAAATTGTTTGTTTACAGGAGAGCAAGAAAGTGATAGTATGTACATGTTTAGGTCTAGAGAGCATGAAATAAGTACATTACAGTTAACTAAAATAACATTACACAATAAAGATGACAAGAGAAAAAATTTGTGAAGACGGAGTTTCAACTCTGCCAATAAAGCATTATAAAACTATCCAACATGAAATTGAGGGTACTTTGAGCACTCTAGAGTCACAGTCAAGAGTTTGGCGTAGCCAAATGATTAGGCTAGAAAACTCACAAGGTACCCAAGCTGTAGTGAGTAAAATAAATTCACTTAAGAGAAAATTAGAGTCTTAATTATGCATTACATCCTAGTAGATGAGATCAATAAAAAAATAAAACGATATTTTTAAGCTTTTAGTATAATTAATTATTTAAAAAATGTATAACTATAAAACTAATTTAAGAATTAGGTTGTAAAAAATACTTTAAATAAAAGAAAGAGAAAACACAAAATTTTTGATGTTGTTGTACTTATTTTATTACAAAATTTCAGTCTTATCTATCCAGCTGTCATCAGGCTTGGAAAAACCCACCACCGCACAAGAGCTCTTACCCTTTCCCTTTCTTTTTAGCACTTTTTCCACTGGATAGGTATTAGGAAATCCTGTTTTTTTTTAATTCTTTTTTATAGAAACCACCTTTAACTGGACTACCATTTAAATCTTCTAATAAATATGTGGTTGGATACGTTTTTTGAACTTTGGCTATTCTAAAAATCTCGACATTCCTGTTAGGAGTACCCATTTTCAATTATTTCCTTATAATTCGAAATTCGAACATAATCTCCAATCTTCAGCTTGCTCCCCATAAACATTTTAATATTATTGTAGACAGTTTCCAAGATATGCTTCTCATTGTCAATGTTACATTAATTGGAGGCATTTTTATAGTCCTGTGTACTTTGTTATTGTACAAGTGAATTAACTCTTGATACGTATCAATCCATTTATAGTTTCCATTGAAAGAAAACTCCCTCCACATGAGTTCTTTTAATTTTCTGTTGAATCGTTCAGCAATGTAAGCCCTTAGAGTACTAAATGTTGAATAGTGATTGATTTTATATCGTTTCAACAATCCCTTAAATTGAGCGTTGAACAACTCTTTACCATCATCCGTCTGAAGATTTCTAGGTACTCCGCGACCAGACATGCATTTTTTCTCCATCGCATTAGCAACATCCTTCGCAGTCTTAGATTTAATTGCCTCACTCCAGGCAAATGTGGAAAATGTATCAATTACTGTTAGTAGGTATTTGAGGAGTCATATTTTCCCTTTTCGACCAAGTCAACTTGAAATAAATCATTTATTCCCTTTGTAATGGCTCTACGACATAAAAAATGTTTGCGTGCTGGAGCATGTATTTCATTTATATTACCCCGTCTAGTGCTTTTTAGAAAGTTACATGAACAGAAAAAAATATAGTTTTTACAATATTTTAATGTTATGTTTTTCTTAATACTTTTTAATTAATTCAATCTCAAACCAGATGCAAATTTTTCAATAATTCTTGAGACAACGACCTCAAGCCTGTCTAATCTGGCTTCAATATCTTCAGTTTTAAAATCCGGCGTGCTAACAGCTATTTCACCCATTCACATTGAATCTTTAAGTTTTTTTATAGAGTTGTCGACATACTCTTTGATTGCTTTGTCTGTGTTTTCTTTGGATTGACACCATTTATTATTCGTTTTTGTTGTATATTAAAGTTTCCATCTGCATTGATGAAGAGACCTGGGATAATTTTTTCATATAGTTTTGAATGATTGGAGCTCTCCTTATCGCTAATTTTATGTCCAAACGGGTGCGCGTCAGCTTTATTTCGCTGCATACATGGCACTAAACTAAGCTTAAGCATAAGACCGCGCTACGGCCCGCTATACTCCGCTACAGCGAGAGCGGGAGATCGGCAGCGGCCGACCGTGAACTTCGGATCCGAACCTGAGGCCCACGCTCCGGAGCATGGAAGATGCGCGAGAGCGAGCGCGGGAGCGCAAGAGGGGCGAGAACGAAAAGCTCGGAAAGCTCAGTGAGTAGCGGTGGTACAGTGTGTCGCTGACCTAAACAAATCTCATTTGAATATTGATAGGTAACTATATACTAGATTAGCATATAAATTGAGCTTCAGTCAATTCGCCAATTATTCAATTGATCTCATTCGTGTGATGCGTGTTTCCTGCAGATTGTGAAGCTATTAAGAGTTCGGATCGTTCCAATAAATATAATTTTCATTCGATTTCAATGTCATGAATTCTTTCCCAAATACAATACCTTTGATACGATTAGGTGTGGACTCGGCGACGGGTGACTCAGTCGATATAAGTGGTTTTATAATTTTTGTATATTTGTATATTTTGTATATATCTATTTTAATTTGTGAGACACCAGTTTTGTCCATCATCAAATTCAATTTTATTATTTGTAACGTTTATTTGATTATTTCCCATCATTAATGGGCCATTATCGTCAAGGGCGTGCCCCCGTTAAAGTTCACTAATGTTCAAATTTTTTGAACTCTCTTCATGCAATAGGGATTGATTTGTTATTAAGGGCTGACTCGGTAACGCAGTTGATGTGCGAGGAGACACTTGTCTTGATAATGTAGGTGAAGGGGGTTGACTCGGTAGTACTCTCGATGTGTGAGACAAGTCGTGATCCTATAGCATTAATGATGAGTCATCTATAGCTGGTTGTGAATAGAATTGGTCATTATCATCATCATCATCATTATTCATGTTTCCACTTTTTAACCCCCAATCCATTGGCTTCTTATCATCATATTTAGGGTTTGAGTTTTGATTAGTCGCACTGTAAAATAAAAGCTTCCTTTTTTTTCTTACTTGGTGTGATGTCAGCAATGTGTAATTCAGTTTTAATATCTTTTGCGATATTGTACTGTAGTTTTTTGCTATTATTAACTATTTCGTTTAAAGTTTCAGTTATAGACTCAATAATATTCTGGCTTTTAATTTGCTTTAAATCATTAAATTTTTTTAAGAGCATTTCGAGTTTTGTTTATTTGCGATAAAATATTTTGATACATTATGATAAAGTAAATCAAATCGGAAAATGTTAGGTGGTTATTACACCCTTGAGGTTAAGAATGCACTGTGAAATAATTTATTTATCACAATCATATATAGCCTGTTCAGTTAAGAGCTGTTCAGTGGAGAGCTGGTGGCGCTGATGGAGCTGATGGAGCTGGTGGTGCTGTTGGAGCTGGTGGAGCTGTTGTAGAGCTGGTGGCGCTGATGGAGTTGGTGGTGCTGCTTGGTGATCTGCTAATGCGGTAGGAGTTGCTGCTGTTGAGGCTGCGTTCTGAGTGACATTTTTCTTAGTCGAGTCAGCAGATTTTATACCCGTCAGAGAGCACATTTCTCCTACCACTAAGAACAACATGTATTGGGAGAAGGAATTTGAAGGATACATCCTCACACTCTGATTATATACTCATTGCTAAGTAGGTAAAGCATTTGTTGAATTTAACAACAAATTTAAGACACAACTGACTAACCCGAATTTTTGAAATTGATTATAATTATATCTGTTCAAACATGAACACTTTTATATATAAATATATACATAAATACATACATATATACATAGATCAGTAACAAATCGCTTGATGATCTGCTTGAGCGCATGTGCGCGTATCTCTAAACAGCGGCCACTTGTGCCTAACACAGATCTATACACTAGACAAATAAATACACTTGAGATGTAATACGAATGCGTTCCTTTTGAAGTTGAGTCTGCTAAATTAATTATTCCACACTTCAGCTTTCGTGGATATTTAGGTAACTCGTCTGTCATAAAAACACCTCGAAATGGAACATTTTTACTCGCAAACTTCAAAATATCAATATTAGATAGCGCTCGTTTGAGCAACACACTTATTAGTTTTTTTGATTGCGTTTTTGTTTTGTTTTATTTTTTGAAAATGATATACCATAGCCTTTTTTATATGGTTGTAAATACATTCCCTCCCCTAATGCTACCGATTCCATTTTTCTATGGTGTCTCTGGTTTTTCTAAAGTTGTGCCTTTGTGTTATTTGCGTTATGAATAGCCTTAACTATTGCTGCACTTCCGGATGCTAAACTGCCGACAGCACTAAGGGCTGTTAAAATAGGGGCCAGTGGTAAGAAACCTCCAACTTTGGGGACGGTTATAACCCGTGGAATTACAACATCACCGCGTGCTAATCGCTTCTCTGGCTTTGTACCTGGTCCACAGTAATTGTAACCAGATAAATGAGCCTCAAATGGTAAACCTTTTATTATATTATTAACTGGACCAGTGCCCTCTTCGACATTTGGTTTATGACTAATTGAGTTATAAAATTGTTTGCCCATTTTATATCAACCTCAATTATCGAATGATTGTCATTGAATACAGTACTTAACTCTAAAACATGTGTTTATTAAGACAAAATAAAACCATTATAGTAAGAAATATTGAAGGTGGTGGACATGGTGATAAAAAACGCCTGCGTCAGAGCTCCTTGTTATCGAACACAATTAGAGCATTAATTGTCGGTCCATCCAATTGTGAAAAAACGTATGTGATGTTAAGCTTAATTGAGAGTCCAAATGGTCTCAAATTTGAAAATATTTACATATTTTTAATGAGCTTATATCAACCACCTTATGTCAACCTTATGTCACCACAGGAAGCTATAATTAACTCATTTATAATTTTTGATGATATAGCAACTGAACAGAAAGAAAATACAAGAAACTATTTCTGTATGGGCCGTCACAGAAATATAGATTCATTCTATTTGTCACAAACGTATACCCATNAATTTTATTTGTCACAAACGTATACCCATATTATGTTTAAACAAGATGACTTAAACATGCGCAATTATATCGAGATCATGTAAATAGTGACATGGATTATAATACATTTATGAATATTTTACGAAAATATTTTTTTTAATTTTTTATAATCTCTAATGATGATGATTTGAAAACTGGACGGTACAGGAAGGGTTTTGATCAATTCATTATACTCGAATAAATAATTATATAAGTACAATGAGAAGAATGACAAAAAGACAGTCCACTTTCATGCTTCATAATGAGTACATCATTAACAATTGCCTTAACTGGAAACACATCAGTTATAACTGAAAACTTTTTCCCACAATTAGAATTAAATCGTTATTATGAGTGTGCTCTCATTGACTTTTACACATTCAATTCAATACCGAATGTTGACATGAGCAATAATCTCTATCATATTGAAAATAAAGTCATAGAAGTACCTGTGGGTTCACATTACAAAATATATTATTAATAAGCTTAAACAGTATGAGCTTCATAACACTATATAAATGGAATGCAACAACAACACCATTTAAGTTCAAGTTGACACTAAAAATAAAACAGTTTATTTTAATCACGAACGATCTATTGGTCAGCTATTCGAATTTAATAAACGAAAATTAAGACCAAATGAAAAGAAATTTACGTCTCAGATAGTCCTGTAAGTATTTTAAAAATAAACTCAGTCAGATTGGAATGTAACATAATTAGTGGGTCATATGTGTGGAATAAACCAAATCAGGTGCTTTATGAATTTGGAATCAATATTCCCCCTGGTTATAAAATGAATATTACGCCACGAAATTTGATTTATTTATCTGTCAACACCAGAAAAATAAGCACGCTGGAAGCACGGATAACTGATCAGAACGGAGATTTAGTTAATTTGCGTGGAGAAACTGTTTCGATTCGGCTTCACTTG
>VNJW01004452.1:0-15658 GCA_008042615.1 Drosophila auraria | reverse complement strand
GGTGGCTAAATCAATTAAAAATAATATGATTTTTAAAGATATTATGGGTATTAAACGTATTTATTCAATAAGTGTCGCTAAAATATCATCAACATCAACTTACTGTACTGCGTAATTGAAACAACATTTTTCTGCTTGACGCAATCCGTATCTGGAATTAATATTGATTATAAGTTTAAATTATAAATTAATAGATTGATCTATAAATACTTTATGTCCAAAATGGAATTTAAGGTATGAATTTCCATTTTATTGCGGTGCTTTGTTTTTACAACATTGACCTGGCTAAAGACTCTCTTTACTTCGGCATTCGACCAAGGAAGGGAAAGCAGCATTATTGCAAAGGAAGCGAGGTCATGGAATGGATTTTGCCCTCCAGAATCTTTTTACGTAAACACTTCCGCCCAAAATTTCTCATTGTGGTCAATATTTGACAATATTTGTGGTGTATTGTTGCATATTGATTTAAAATGCGTTCAATTTGCTAACTAGCTAAACTAGCTAAGTTATTTATAAGAATAGCTAAAAATGTAGTCCCTAGCTAAATTGAGTGGTTTCCAGTTTTTGATCATGCAAAATAGCCAGATCTGGCTAGAAAATAGCTAAGTTGGCAACACTGAGTGTGACCCAGTGTTGCCAGATCAAAATTTTGCTTTCCCCCTAAAAAATCTCAAAGAGTCGACATTTCCCCCTAAAAAATCCAGTCTTCCCCCTAAATTTAAAAAAAAAAGTTATTTTCAAATAAAGCAGGAATCTTTTTAAGTGAGAAAATAGCATCACTTAATATATAATACAATTTTTATGGTGAGAAATAATACGCTGATTAACTTGACTAGCTTTTTGTGAAACCAAAGAACCAGTGAACCAGCTTTAACTTTCCTTGGTATTTTCATTCAAATGGTGTCAAGTAGGACCAGCGATGTCCATCATTCCGACACGATGGTATATTTTAACGGACGCGCCCCGGTCACATTGATTACAAAAAACAAAAACGGCGACTATTTATTTAACTATTTAACTCGCTTCGCGTCAATCCGCGTCGCCATGCACAGCCGCAGTCTGCTGCCGGATCCGGCTGTCTACCAGCCGGACACCCTGGACCTCAACTCGGACACTCAAGCGGCTGACTACTGGTTTAACTGCTTTCGGGGCATGGTGGAGAAGTTTGCCAAGGTGGCGGCCAAGTCGCAGCCCGAGGATAACACGGCCCTGCAGCGGGCAGAGCAGTTCCAGGCAGCCTACCTTCAGCAGCTGGAGGAGCACAGGCGCAACGTACCTATCAATAGTGGCAAGGTGGTCCTGGGCACCAGCGAGCTGCTCCAACTCAATGAAACTATGTTGCGACGATTCGGGTTCCCAGACCCTTGGCTCAGCCAAAAGAAACTAGAGAACGCCTCGGCTGTGGCTCGGCTCAAGCAGCGCCTGCAGGAGTTGGATGCTCTGGAGGATGAGGACGCCAGGTGGACTGAGCTGGTGCGCGGGGTGCTGGCCGGAAACATGTTCGACTGGGGCGCCCAGGCCATATCAAATATCCTCGAGAAGGACAGCAATTTTGGCCTGCATTCTGCGTTGGACCGCATCGAGAAGCGTCCCTGGCTGCTGGACAACCTGGACGACTGGCTGAAGCGCCTCAAGGGCCAGCCGCACAAGTGCGCTGTGGTGTTTGTGGATAACAGTGGAGTGGATGTGGTCCTGGGTGTGCTTCCCTTCGTCAGAGGACTCCTCAAGAGGGGCACCAAGGTGCTACTCTGCGCCAACAGTGAACCCGCACTGAACGATGTCACCAGCCAGGAGTTGAGATCACTGCTGGACGAATGCTCCCGGGAGTGCGAGGTTTTGTCCCAGTCCTGGTCGAGTGGACAGCTCCTGGTCTACGCCAATGGACAGACGGGACCCTGCCTGGACATGCGCACGCTGCCGCAGGAGCTGTGCGAAGCCATCGCCGCCAATGAGACTGATCTGCTCGTGATCGAGGGCATGGGCCGGGCTCTGCACACGAACCTGAATGCCCGCTTCGGATGCGAGACCCTCAAGCTGGCCGTGATCAAGAACATGTGGCTGGCGAAGTACCTGGGCGGCGAGTCAATGTTTGCCGTCATCTGCAAGTTCGAGCCGGCTGCGCCCAGCTAGTCCAGGACCCACTGCATCCATTGTTATCCCAAAATATCCCTTGTTGACAAGAACCCCCAAGAAGATGATTGCAGGCGAGGACTGTTGTTGATTTCGAAATTATTGTTATGATCCAAACCCAAACCCATACCCAAACCCGAACCCGAACCAGAACCCTATATATCCCAATCCCCTAGATCTACCGATGAGATTCATAAGCTTTGTGCGTGTGTACTGTGTATAAATCATATAATGCAAGTGCTTTCGTGGTCACCTCACCCATATAACTGCTACACTTTTAATAATTAGAAAAACAGAAATATATAATAACAAAGCCTTTTGTTTATCGTGGCTGTGGTTTTATTATCGGTCACGGTTATATAGACCGCTATTTTGATAAGCGCTGGGAGCGCTGATAACGAGCTACGGGCGCCACGAACTACTGACATTTCATCAGGCATCGTCGGCTTAGATCTATTTCCCACCATAAAACTTGGATAATGTCTGTGTTTTCATTTGCATACGCTTCGTCTGGCTTTTGTGGCATCCATCCCGTCAGTGCGTGCCAATTCTTACGCTTTGCTTATCGCCCAATTTGTGCTCAAAATAAACAGAAAAAACAAAGACAGTCACCATAATAACTGGTTGATAAGCGGCTAAGCAGATAAGATGACTAGCGAAACCAAGACCAAGAAACCAACCGGTTGTGGTTTGGCCAAAAAACTGAATGAATTTAAGCTGAATTCGGAAGTATTCAATATTAGAGATCATCAAACGATATCAATAGTATTTTCTTTGTAAAGTCTAGGTGGAAAAGAGTCAAAAATATGAACTGCTAGAGCAGAAAGCCTCTTGTTCTACTCTTGGACCAAGCAAAGCCGCTACTACTCTCAAAAAATGTTAAATTAAACAGCAATTAACTCTTTACCAAGGCTATTTTTAGCTTTACAAAAATCTTTGTCCTTTCTTTCTGTCGTTTTTTTGGGTTTCTTTTTTATACAGGACATACATTGATGTTCTTCCTAGAACAAACCATACGGACAACACTACGTATGAGTGATAATTTTTAATTTAATTTTTACATAAGCGGCTTTTCTTTTGACATCTGTAAAGTCAAAGTTTCTTCATGTTTGCCTATCGATAAACGCTAGATCTAGCGGGAAAATAGCTAAGTTGGCAACACTACCGTCAAAAGTCGTCAGCTGTTGTTTTCAGGCAAATTCTGGTTCGGGTGTAAAAATTTCGAGCAAAAACTCTCGCGGATAAACAATAATAATTGTGTGGCAAAAGGAACCGGGCACAAAAAGTGAACAATTAGCGTCGTTTTGGTTCTTTTAGTTTTCTTTAACAACTTTGCTTTGCGCTCTGTCAGCCACTTCAGTTTTCTGCTCCAGCAATTATCAGCGAGCCAGCGGCGACTAGGATGGATATACTGAAGAAAATGTTCAAGTCCGAGGCGGAGAAGGAGCCGGAGTGAGTAGATCAGATGGTTAGGCACCACGGCGGGGATTATGCAAGATTGGGGGGCGCCAGGAATGTGCAGCAGGCATAATAGTCTGTAAAATACAGGCAAAGAAGTGGCGGTGCTGCGGCGTTTTTCCACCGACGGATCGATAACCAGGCACCTGCCATGATAGATACATTTTTACCAGGATACACACACGCACGCGGAAAAGCGCCTTCCTGCGAGTGTGCGTGTGTGATTCTGTGTGTGTGTGTGCGGGAGCGGAGGCTGCGTATTAAGCCCAAAGGGTGGAAATTGCCTCTCATCATCTCACCATTCCTCCCTGTTTCCCCTTTTTTCCCTTAATTTGCATTCCAGCTCATCTGTGTCAGCTTCGAACAAGGATGAGTTCCGGAAGCCGCAGTGGTTTGAAGAGGCGGAGACCGACGACGAACTCTTTGACGACGATCGCAAGTTCGCCTTCCAGGTCTTCACCAGCCCGCTGGAGATGCAGCGGCACTTTGAGCGGCAGCTGCAGAGGCTTCTGGAATCTTTGAATGATACTGATGGTAAGCTGAGGTGTCCAATCTTAAACCAGGATTTTACTAAATGGGATTTTCTTGTTTTTCCAGAGGGCTTCGAGCGAGACCTGAAGGAGGACTTCCTGAAGCCGGGCTTCGAGAGCAAGATTCTTAAGCGGTTTGAGCAGCAGAAGGACATGTCCCTGGACACCGATCTGGATGGCGAGTAAGTACATCTAAATGGAACTTCCTAGCCAGAGTAGGCGATTCTAAAATCTTGAATTTGACAGGATCTATGCCGACCAGCTGCACTCGCTCATCCAGCGGCTGAATCCGGAGGAGAAAGTGGAGCCAGGCGACCAAGCAATGACCAACATCTTGCCGTCGAATCAGCCTGGTCTCCGGAAGAGCTGCCAGCGAGCCAAGCTCACCGATGAGGAGATTATTATGGGTCGGATTCATGGCACTATTGCTGGCAATGGGGAGAACAAGGCCTGTGCTCGCCAGTCGCGTCCACCGATGAGCAAGCCGGACATAATGACGCCCATGACTCCGATGTTGCCGCGCAGTGGAATGACACCGTTTGGTGGGGTGTTCGATGGCAACTATCAGGTGAGAAAACTTAAAAATAAAAAGCTTAGCCGTCTCAATAAATGAATGTTGCTCCCAAGGGTCCCAAGATGTTTAGCCAGAGCGTCATGTCGAAGACCGTGCGCAAGCCGGATGGCAGCTACGAGACCACCAAGATTACCCAGGACTCGTCGGGCCATAAGACCACCACCGTTACCCGGGTTATTGACGGGCGCAAGGAGACCACCGTCACCCACGATGGCGGGAACCCCGCGTCGCCCGGAATGGGGAACGGTCCGAGGATCCAGCAGAAGCAGGGCGATTTGGTGCCCGTGAGCGTGCCCCATAGCGATCGCAACATATTTGTGACAAAAGAAGGCTACGCCATGCCACGGAACCTCTGGTGACCAGTGGTGAACAACTATTGCCCCAATCAAGACAAGCGATCTCTGCTGCAGCAACAGAAACAACAACAACAGTACGAGGATAAGCTGAGGCGATTCGTCGGCAACATAGTCCCGCATCCACACAACATCCAAATTAGAACCTACTACATTTTAGTTTACATTCTCCTTAGTGTTTGGTGTTTTAGATGAAACGCACTTGAGACAACAGATGACGACGATTATTGACCATGATTTTATTGTCCAGCATTGTCCGCTGGGCATATATTAATTGTGAGATAGGCGCACCACCCGGCGGCGCCCCCACTTTCAGTTCCCAGATCCAGGGCTCTCTGCAGGCCAAGCTCGAACTCCCGGGATGGAGATGGAGAAGGAATCGAACCAGAGCGGAGATGGCTCTTGTTGAGCGGTGTGAACGTATGAGATTTTCAGTTTGAGAGCCGGCCAGGCCAGCCCAGCCGGATTGCCGGATTGAACGGCAATCCCCCAGAGCGCTGGCATCCAAAAAAGAAGAACATCAATCGCTGTAACCGTAACGGCGGAAATTATTATATTTATTGTATTGATTCATTCGTGGTACTATCTGTGTCTCAATGCTGCGATCTTCAGCATCTAAAGTGCCCGTAGTGATTTAGCAGCGAAAAAAGGAACCACTATACAATATATATTACCGCTTACCAGGCAACAAAAACCAGCTTACAAGCTGTCACCGATTGAGTTAGATTTGTTAATTATACACTTGTGTACTTTATATACTTTATATATTTATATGCTTAACCACCCGCGTGGTGAATTGATCTGGTTTCTGCCCAAAGCAGTCGAGTTCAACTCACAGTATTCTTAATTTCGGTTCGGTTTTTTGTGTTTATTCGTTTAATGTTTAATCTTTAACACTTAAGTTTATTTGGATCAGATTTAACTTTCTAATAGGACACACAATGCATATACGCATTAGAAGACATTCAAGAATCATGCAAAAATAAAGTGTTGTGCAATCTAGATGGGTATTGAGTTGTTAATGGGTTCGGAATCAATTCCACCGAAGAATAACTAAGAGAAACTGCGGTATATTCAGACAGAGCTCCCGTTTAAAGCCTCCATTTCCTTGTTAAAAACAGCCCAAGTCTTGGCCATTTTATGGTATAATTTTATTCAGTTTAGTTAGATTTAAACTAGAGCAACAGGATAGACAGGTTTGCAAGCTACTTGACTCAATGATGGCCATCCTTCTTCACGAAGCGCAGACCGCAGTAGCCGCAGATGTGATTACCGGGCTTGTCCTATAATTAAGATTTAATTCTAGAGTAAATACACAGAGCTGCACAGTTAACCGGCAAACTCACCAGGTTGATGTACACCTTGGGATGGCCCAGGGGACCATCGCCGCCGTCGCAGAAGACCACACGCTCTGTGCACTCCTTAGGCGGCACCTCCTCGATCATCTTGATGCCCCAGTTCTCGTTCACATACCGCTTGGCGTTCGTGAATCGCACATTGCGGTAGTCGTCCTTGTCAAAGACCTACAAATCAGTGAAAAGTAAGTTATTTCGATACATATATCAACAATGTTTGCGTAATAGCAGGACGGATTGAACGGAATCCCTCTGGTTCCTCACCTGCCCGGTGTGTGTGACCTTCTCGATGTCGCTGCGGGAGCTGGCGTTGCGGACGGCGGCCAAGGGCGACGTCCAATGCTGGTGTGGGCGTCCGAGCTTGGCCAAATTGTTTACCAATTGCTTGCAGGCCATTTTTATATGTTTAGTAAATTTGTCGAACGAACAACACTGGCAACACTGCCAGTTTAGCTATTTTCCCACTAGATCTAGCGTTTTTCGATTGAAATTTGGTGCGGTCATACTTTTCGTTGGCTAACAGTCCAGATGTTACTTAACAGTGCGCTCAACAGCACTCTGAAGGTACAAGTTCTTAGCCCAAAAGCTGCTAAGCCCGCTTGTTTAAATAAATTTGAATCCTGTTTAAAAATAAATAGTACAACTTGCCCGGTTCTCTGCACCATGATGTAATTACATCATGCTCTGCACCATCAATTTTCTCTCCACCCTGGACTGTAGCTTGTCTACTTTACGTTTTTACGGATCAATTCATGCTCTAATCGGAATTGCTAATTCTTAAACATAACAGTTCGATAATTTATGTGGCATCCATGGAAGAGTTTCTTCTTTCTTGGTCACACTTTCGCGCTTATATTTAATGGCGTCTTCTTTTTGGAAAACTTTTAGAAATCCTATTATCCTTTGAAAAATGAATGTAATTAAGAGTTTGAAAGCTTGTGGATGTGACTCAGTATGAAGGGGCGGCTATGAAGTTAAGCTGGAAGCAACAATTTTCGAGATAAGCTGCCTCGCTACTGGCCAGGAAAAACGACGCTTCAGGACGCTTATTGTAATTTGAACAACTGGTGTATATAGCAGAGACAATGCTTGTAACCAACCTATCATGGTAAGTGCTTATGCATCAACCTTATTCAATTCAATAGATTGTATTCGTTTTCATGTGAAGAACCAACATTCTGTTCATCATATTGAAAGGAAGTCCATTCGCAAGTGGTGCTGCGGAAGCCAAAACCACCAAAGGCAAAGAAGAAGATAAGTGTTTAGTTTCTTACATTTAAAATTATTCACGTCTCTAATTGTACATTTTGTTTAGCTATTTCGCTTGTTCTTTTTGCCCCATTTATTCGCACCTTCTTCTACCAATTGACTTTTGTTTAGAATGACAGATGTAAACAAAGACAAAAGAAAGAGCATCATTTTCCTTTTGGGCATGCGCCCGAAGAAAAGCCGGCCGAGTGCGCCGATCTTCGTGTACAATTCCCGAACCATATATTTTCTCCCATTCGAAAATTTTTTGAATTTTCCCCAAAAGATCGGCGTTCTGCCTCCTGGCGTTTGGGGAGCCGTTTCAGTTAGTGTTTCGTGCTCGTCGAGTGTTGTTCTCGGTTCTTCCTCTCTACAACATCTAAAGTTCTTCATTGAAAAGTCTTCTTTCCTGCCATCCACACTCATCTATATATATATACACGCCTCTATATATACGCATATATAGAAATTGAATTGGAATTGTTCGCGCAAAGAATTCTGGCGTAAAATCAAAGCAAATTCACGGTGTGTAATGGTTACAAGTTAATTGGAGAGCTTTGTGTTTCAAACGATCGGTGAAAAGCCCCTTGAAAATTCTCAGATAAATGCCCAATTTTCCACGGGTTACATAATCGACAGTGAAGTGCTCTTGGAAAAAATGTGTTTTCCACGTTTTCCGGTGCGAGAATATGAAAAAAAAAGAAATGAAAATGAAAAGAAAATAGAAGGTTCTCCAAAATAATGGTGAACTACAATCGAATAGAATGGATATCAAAGAGAGGAGCCCATAAAGCGGATGGCAATTAAAAGTGGTCCCAGAATAAAGTGAAGCATGCGAGGAGGAGGCTGCACTCGGAACGGTGCTGCTCTCGGCATGGTTTCTTCCGACCGAAAGTTTAACGAACTGAGTTCATTTCTATTTTTGAATAATTCGAAAGCAACCGACAACCAACAACAACCAACCGCCGCCGCAAAGTGAAAAGTCTGCATGAGTTTTCCCTCGACGTCGCGGTGGTGCGTTGCGGGACGTGTGCTTTTTTAAGTGGTGCCGATGGTAGACTGATCCACGCTGCCTGCCGCCTACACTGTGCAATTTTGAATTTTTTTGGAATATCCATAAAGGAATTGAAATATTGAAAGCAGATGACGAATAAAAATTTCTTGGCTGTGCAAAACTGTGCAAAAATTCTGGAAAATTACGAAAATAAATGATGACAGTGTTGGCAGGATATGAGCAATATCTGCTGAATTAATATCATATATGGGGTAGAGATTTGGCTATTTCAAATTCAATTTAATTCACTTGAAGGCATTAATTCTTTTAATATTAAATAGAAGGTTTTATTTAGAATAAAAGTATGCTTGTACTTTTCAAGACTCATTTAGAAACTTTCCATCAAGTCGATTGTTTGTTTTTCCTTCCTCTGCTCTGTTTATTTATTCTATTTTAATTTATTTTGCATTTTCAATTTCACAATTTACTTGAAAAACAATTTCTCTACTCTTAGAAACTTAGCTAATTTCACTTTCTCGCCTCATCCAACATTATCAATGATTTGAGATGTGTGCGCCCAAGGTCTTCTCCACACTTTGCCAAGAATATATCATCGACTTTTTGAGGCCTTCAAACAATTTTGACAGCAGCTAATCCGAGTGGTGCTCACTCGATTTTTCCTTTCAATCTATAGCATAATTTTAATTTTCAAGCATTGTAAATTATCTGGCAGGAGGAGCACATATTTTCATATATTTTCACTAATATATGTGACAACTAACTGAAATAAATGTTTGTGGCGAGCCAAACACTTTTTGGAAAACTAAGAAAACCGCGCCGCCAACGTCAGCGCCATTTTTAAAGATTGTATAAATGTTTATATCACTTCCGTTAGGATCTATATCTCGCCTATATTCAGGCAGATATTTGCGTATGCTGGCGAAATAAGTTGGCTAACCATTTTCGAGAATAGGTCATGATTTATTTATGTCTCCCTTGCCTATTTCTTATGCTATTTTGTCCACTTGACATAATTGGGTTGGATGTTCTCTTCAGGTGATTGTCTTTGGCTAATGAACAAATTATGATTTATGGTTTTTGCACAGTTTTCATGTCAAGTTCTTTGTGAGAATATCGTACAACTCATCATGACTTTGGTATTTCAAATCTTTCTATGTTAGAACTACTGCTTAGGAAGAAACTTACTTAACTTTACTTAACTTCCTTTAAGTAAAGTTAAAGTGTTAATCCAAATGTATACCATTTCTTTCGCCAGTGTAATATGTTAAATTAAAAACCCATAGCCCCGTCCAAAAGTCTTTTGTGAATCCAATATAAATTCGAAATAAAACCCAGAACCACCAAAAATCTCGATCGTCTGACCCGTTTGCCGCTAAGATGTCCGGGCAGCAACCGCCGCCGTATGGGAATGGGCCACGTGGTTGGAATCCACGTGCTCAGAACCCCGCCTCTCCGTCGCCGTCTACCTTCCTTTACCGTCCACCTTCGCCCTGGACGACGGCACCGAGTCCGCCGCCAATTATCTCGGGGCCTCGGCCCTTTGGGCATGCGATGTCGCCGGCACCTCTCAACCAGGTGAGGGGCCAGCGTGGCAGCACCAATATTCCCCATCCAAGACCTCAGTGGCCGGGCGGGAATCAATCACCGGCTCCCTTCCAGCAGCAGCAGCAGCCAGCTTACTATGGAGGAGCAGGAGCATCGCCGGCACCGCGTCCCTTCCGTCCGGCGCCGCTGCAGCACCAGAATTCGTACGGTGCCCAGCCGACCAGCTCGTTTCAGCTGTCGCCAACACCATCGCCCATTGTGTGCCAGACACCCAGCTCGGACTTTAACTACAGCAATCGACAGACGCCCCTGTACCATCCACAACAGGCGCCGCCGCCACAATATTACCACCAGCAGCAGCAGCAGCAGGGAGCGCCGGTGATTCCACCGCAACCGAGACAACACGGAGGACACGGACTAGCCCAGGATCAGATCGATTTCGTGGGCGTACCGCTGGAGCATCCGCAACCTAAATCCTATGTGATTTACGATGACGAAGAGGAGTTCGGTCCGTCTACAGCCGAAATTATAGCGAATCAATCGCAGGACTACATCGACGAGAAGCTTGCCGAATATCAGATGACGATATTGCAGTTGCAAGGTGAGTTTTAGGAAGATATTAAGAATCTAAAGATCTTGGCTAGGAGAAGTAAAAATACTGTTACATATTTATTTATTATGACATATTTATAATAGTTTCTTTTAATATTTATTTAAATTAATTTTTAAATCCTTTTACAAATTCATCATTTGGGTTAGCGCGTAAGCGCTCGTTAGCAGTATTTTGTAATGTGGTAAATAGAGATAATGATTTAGAAATTTTCCGTTTATTCTCTACGTTTTTTAAGTTCGCCCTTCGTCTGTTTTTTTTTCTAGTGCATCTGAGTCAGCGACATTCTAGAATTTTTTTAAGGTGACAGCCATCAGTTGTGGTTCCCCTACACAACACAAATAACGTGTAAAATATTTGATTTTCTCTTGGCAAAGCATTGAACTTTGTTGAATCAGAGCAGAGCAGCAGCGTTTGCTTTCATGTGGGGCGGGCGAAAGCGAATGTAAATGTCAACCGAACTTGACCCAGACATCAGCGGCCCACGTTCCCATCTCCCATACCCATTCCCATTCCCCCATCATCCGCATCCGCATCAGCATCTTTTTCTTCAGCGCCGGCCATCATCCCATCCTGCTGACATCATCGCTCGAAAGTAGACTATGGCCTAGATTCTTTGGCTCTCTTTCACCTTTCGCTGTTTTAAGTGCCTTTCGGTTCGAACTTCGAACATTATTTTGGCTATTTTCGTGGGCATCGTCTAAGGTAATGACATAATGTTGTCGCCAAAATGGAAGCAGAATATAAATTTTTTGGCAATCGTGCAAATTGCAATCGCCAATACGGGGCCAACCACATCGAATGCCAAATGAATCGATGAATTGTTATGCCCACATTCGTACATATAGGTTTATATTTATGTACTTTCCAACAATTTGCAAGTGCTGGGAATGAGATAATCGGTTATTTAATATTTTGCACCTATCTAGTATGAGGGTGGGCCAAGAAAACATATTTGTTTATTGATTTAAAGTCAATAGTGGACTTTACTTTGTATAATTAAAGTTTATTTTGTTTATTTTGTAGGTAAGCTTGATGGGTTTTACTTAATTATAATAGGTGTGCTATTTTTCTAAGGATCAACTGAATGTTCTGCTTTATCGCTTTCAAATTACCTAGGACAATGCATAAATCTAATTTCCTTTTAGCAACAATTACCGGCACAAGTCGAATGTAATTAATTGAGAAACGTGTGATCTCACTTTGTGTGAAGCTGATTTGATAGACAAGGTTTTTAAGCCTTTTGTGTTTATCATTTGTAGCCATAGCCTGTGCCGAGCAGTGAGATCATTTTTTAATGGCTGAAACGCAACGAGTCTGGGATTATAGACAAAAGCACGGCGCAGTGTGAATGCGTATCAAATACTCCAATAGGTGATGATGCCAGGTCCGGTTGGTGCTGATGTCACAGTGGAAATGGCTTCATTGTGTTATTTATATATTGCAATCGCGCGGTCTGGTTTTATTTCCATTGTCTCTGTTTAAAGCCCACAGTTTTCCGCCGATCCAACTGGGCTGCATCTTGTTGCCTCCTTGATTCACTTTTGGGCTAACTTATTTTTAGACGCTTGTTTGGTATGAAATATCTCAAGGGACGACGGGAGACTGGGCTGGCTGTTGTGCTATTTTCGTATAATTTTCTCGCCCTGCTTTCTGGTTTATTTTCAAATTTAGCAGCGTTTTTCTCTTCAGCTATTTTATTTGTTATTTATTTTTTTTGGCTTGCTTCACTCGAACTTGTCTTGTCACGGGAAGAAATGCGATTAAAAATAGAGTTCTTTTTAGAGTTTTCTGGGTTTTTCTACTTGTTCCGCTTGGCGTACTTATTTGTTCTGGGATTTATATGTACAACACATGGATTCGTTTTGTGTGTTTTTATAATAGACGAAAAATGTACAGGAAGAGATAGGGCTTTTGGGGGATTTGGTTTAAAAATATTCAGATAGTTTGGTAAAAAATTACTTAATTATTTCTAACAATTGACTTGCTTTTTTATTTGATTTATTTTATATTCCGCTGTAATCCCTTGTCATGTTTAAGGAAAGATGACAACTTTATTATAATGATTCCATGGGATTCCAACAAATCTCTAGCCAATAAAATGTTAGGAAAAAGAATCTTGTTGAAATTCCACATTTTAAAATTTGTATTAAAACGTTTGTTAATTTATTCGTTTTCGTTGCCAATATATTTTTACAATAAACGTTTTGCCGAACACCCACGCGCGCCTATATCAAATGGGAAAGCAACAAATACCTTGTGAATGTAGAATCTTTATAAATAGGTAATTCTATAAACTAATTTTGTCAGTTTTCGCACGTAGAAAGGCGACTTGGATGCGCGATGATATCTAGACATATGCAAATGTCACAATTCAAACAAATCAAAATTGCTGACAGTTGCCCAGTTCTCTCATTTTATTTTAAAATTCCCATTCGACCAGTTCACAAAATTCGTACAAATTCGTGCTCACAAAATCTGTACAAAATCTCGATTTCTTCCTCGTAGTCGAAGACTCCATTGTCGTCGTAAAACTGCACATACGAGTCTCGCATGTGGATAGTGTCACCGTTGGGACTCAGCTCCAAGTTGCACACCCTTAGGTGTTCTTGTTCTTGGAAACGATCACATTGGCGGCTTCATTTTGGCCGAGCATGGACAGGGCCATGTCCATGCTGGCCAAAGTTTTCTTGCCTTGGTAGACCTGCGCCACCTTGGCGAAGGTAACATCCCAGCGGCTAGGGTTCCGTGTCTATATGGAGGGAGTTGCTGTGGCTGCCTAACAAGTCCGGACTCTTGTAAAGCGTCTGTTGTGGTCGCTGGTTCTTGTTGTTGTTGACGCCTAGGCTGGTACTGGAGACTCGGTGGTTCATTTTGCAGCGGAAGATCTTCCTCAGAGATCTGGCTTACTTTTCTCGGAGTGAAAGTAAAGAATTTGCATAAATTGGTAGTTCTATAAACTAATTTATATTATCCACGTAGAAATAAGCTGTATGGATGGACAATGAGATCTAAATCTAGACATATGCAAATGCCATGAATCAAATAAATAATTATAAACAGTTGCCCAGTGTTTCTTATGTTTGTATTTAATATAAAATTATTCAAAATCTGTACAAATTCGTGCTCATCCTCGTAGTCGAAGGGTTTACTCCAGAAGTGTCTATTGTTGTCATAAAATTGCACATACGACTCTCGCAGGTGGATAGTCTTGCCGTTGGAGTCCAGCTTCAAGTTGCACACCGAATACTTCTCGTTCTTTAAGACAATCGAATTGGCGTCTTCATTATGGCCGAGCATGGACAGGGCCATGTCCATGCTGGCCAAAAGCTTCGGTGCCTTTGTGAACCTGCGTCACCTTGGCGAGCACAACATCCCAGCGGCTAGAATCCAGTGTCTACATAAAGCGAGCTGATGTTGCTGCATTAGCGAGATTTCTGGACTCTCGCAATGCGTCTGCTTTGATGGTTGCTTCTTGAGGTTGCTGATGCCCTGGCTTATACTGCAGGCTCAGGGATTCACTCTGCAGCGGTAGAAGGTCTTCCTGAAAGATCTGGCTTAGGTGTAACTTACTGCAAATTTCGAATTTATAGAAAACTAATATAATTTTGTACTTTTTCCCAAGATATGCTGTACGGTCAGAGACAAATGCAAACGCCACAATTCAAATAAATCCAAATTGTTGACAGTTGCCGGTCAGTTCTCTTGGGTTTTAATTGCTTTTCGACTTTTTCGAGGCCCCCTTGCATATTCAAATATTTATGACTAATCGTTTATATCATTTACATAGCTTAATTTTTGTGCAAATAAACTTTCTTGGCTAATCTTAAAAGGAATTCATATTGCTCTAATGGTCTCTTGAATGGCCTCAGGCTGAAAAATATGCGTATATCTATTTGGCTTTTACGGCAAGATGAATTTCTGTTTAGAGAAGCGTTTGTGATGCCTTGAAGTTAATATTTGAAGACCAAGAAGCGTTTGCCTTTCCATTAAACTGGGCAACTTTATGGCTAGGTGTGAAATGAATGGAAGACATCTAACATCTAATATATATCGTGGGCAAAGGAAATATCATTAAACGTGGTGAGATGCGAACTTTTTGGGAACGGATACGATTGTTTATGCAAAAAAAAGTGTTTGTTCGAATTGAGTGTGCTGGAAATGGATATATATTTAGAGAGTCTATAATTAGGCAGAGATGTACATGCATGGATATCTGAGTTCGGCATCGAACGACTATATACTATGCAAGAGAACTTGGTAAAAAATTTCTAAGGTCTGTAATAAGATGGGCATTTTTTGTTGTTCAAACAGATATCAGACTTAAATGTTGATTATATTTTAGATATAAAATCTTTTTACTTAGGGATCATTTTTATTATCTAAATTAAAAAAAATAAATATAATAAGATCACATATCTTCATAATTCAAAATGTATCATTATTTCTCCCAAAATACTCTCTTTAAAAAAAGATTTAATTGTTTTTGTAACAACGAATTACTAATGGCCCTACAAGTGGCTTCCACTTTAAAATTTTACAGCCCGCACAGTGGCTCACACCCTTACAGAATGGGCTAGTAAACAAAAAATACCATAAAATCAATTTAAGCATGTGAATTCTCTCAAGAAGACGCCACTCTGTGGCGATGTCGTTAGTGTTGTTTTTGTTGGCTTTATTTTTGGATGCCAGCTGTTGTTGCCACCGCTGTTTACTTTCGGATTATTGATGTTCCTTACATATTTGTACTTTACACGATATTTCAAGAGGCGGCTGGCTGAGTGTGTGGTGCTTGGTCCGTGTAATTGGAGCCAAATTAATCATCATTGCTTCTTAGTGG
>VNJW01004448.1:0-13449 GCA_008042615.1 Drosophila auraria | reverse complement strand
TACTAGATTCTGGATTTTAACCAAAGCTTCCAACCAATACTAGAAACTACTAGATACTAGATTTTACCGCAAGTGGTCGTACTGACCGAACTGTTAATTTCAAATAATTAAGAGAATAAATATCTCATTATGACGAAGCAATGTTGCAAAGCGAAAAAAATTTCGGAAAAATAACAATTCTAAGCATCTTAATAGCAGGTTTACAGAATGCGCAACATCAGCTGGCAAAACTTTTAAGCTATAAAGCTATATATACTGCACAATCGTGTGCAGTATTTTTTTTGTTTGTTTTCGCCATATATAGGTTTCTGGCTTGGCAATATTGCTATTAAAAAAAAGCAACTTTACAGAGTGTTTTTTAACATTTAAATCAATTGGTTCCTAAAAAAAACCCTGAACTTTCCCCCTAAAAATTCTTCCCCCCTAAAATTCCCCCTAGGACGTCAAAATACCCCTAAATCTAGGGGGAAAACCCCTGATCTGGGAACACTGACCTGGTCACACTAGAAATATGAAACCCTTTCAGCCAGCTAATAGCCTTTTTAACACTGCCGCTTATAAGTCGCATCAACTCTTTTCCTGCTGCGCCTGTTTACACAGAGCCGGAGTTGGTGCGAATCCAGTAGGCGTTAAGTGGTCTGTCTAACTAGTCGACATTTAACAAAAAAAAAAAACTCTATATAAAATAAATAAATCAAGTGGTATTTTAACCAATTTTTATGGAACGACTCAAATAAATTGTGTCTTTTATATAATACAGTGAACAGCATGCTTGTAAGGTAGTTGTTACTATTTCTGTGATTTGGACTGAACACTGTATATGGCAGTTGTCGGTTATTTATAATAAATGGCAGAAGCGCCAAAGCACAAAAATCACCTAAATATGTAAAAATACTGAATACAAGTTAGTATAATTTTAGTATTTGTAGTTGATGCGGACTTGATGCGACCTTTTCTGTCCCTTTCTGACACATGTATTGCTTACGGAAAAAAAAGTCGTTGCTGCCATTTTTGAGAGTTGAAGCAGATGCGCCTCTGTGTAAAAACACTATAACGGTTAAGCGCTAGTGAGTACTAGGCTTAAAAACGAAAACGAAGCCCGCCTGTATATTGGACAATTGCTGATCTTATTTTATCTTCGTGGCATTTGCTCTTTTGTAGAGTAACAGCATTACATACTCTCCAGTTGTTCGTCATCTAAATTATTTGTATTTGCACCAACACAGGACTTTGCTGTTGTACAACATCTAAAATAATCGGCAAATGATCAATTTTAGTCTCGCAGGATCCAATTGAACAATCTTTGTTTTTGTTTTGATGAGCCACAGTAGAACTGGGAACAATTAAATTTTTAAATCGATTTAATCGATGTTTTTGGATGAGCGAAGAAACCGATTCCTTTTTGGGGAATGAATGCATCGACCGCTTAAGTATTTGTGCATTCCAGCGTGTTCAACGGAGTCAAAAAGGACATTCAGCAGGGCTGGATGTATTGTAACTGACCGGCGAGCTGCTTTAAAGCCAAAAAATGTTGACAAGTTGGTCTTTACCAGCAAGAACCAATGGGTTTTAGATATTGAATAAAGACATTTGATCTCATAAAATATCTTTACATTCAATTATATTTTGGTTTACAACAATTCGTAATTTGATGTTTTTCATTCAATTTTTTAAGCTAAAGTATGCCTTATTCCCATTAATTAAAAAAAAAAATTTTTTCAATAGGTCTTTTTCAGAATTGAATCGAAAAGAATTGATTCACAAAAAATATAATTTTTCCTAGCTCTAAGCCACAGCTGACAGACCAGCTGTTATCGGATGGTGGATGTGCTCTGTGGGAATCGGTGTTTTATATTTGTCAGAAATCCCAACCGTTTTAGGGAACTTTTCCACTACGTTGCTTTTTCCAACTATCGCACGAGAATCACGAAAAGCAGAAAAGGTGTTTCTACTAGGAAACTAGCACTATCGTAAACGGAAACAGCTGTTTTTTGTTTTGGTTTTGATTTGGCGGAAAATCAAATTCAATTCAAAATTCAAACCAATGTTTACTAAGATTACAAATAAAAGAGCTAGACTTTACTTTCTAATTGCGTCTAAGTAAAAATAAAGATTTCATGTGGTTTAGCCTGAAGCCGAGTCTACAACTCGGATGCAGACGCATCAACCCTTCTCTTCTCAAGCAAGTCTCTTATGATCCCGAATTCACATCACCTGGCCCTGCCCAAGGAGGAGTAGGTGGAGGCGGTCGTGACCCCAGAATTGGAAAAGGCAACTGTAGTTTAAACGGGGCCTTACACTGATGGAAGACGCTATTAGCCGTATGGGGAACACCCCAGCTAAATTTATTTCGGTCGTGTGCTGCCAACTCGAGTGCCATATGCGTGTCACGCCTGGCGGGCACACCGTATGTATTCGAATTTCGACATAGAGTAACTTATATAGAGAATATAACTTATATAGATTCTGTCTGCTTCCGTGCCTCTTCCGCGACTCTTCCGCGACTCCTCCGCGACTTTTCCATGACTCTTCCATGACTCTGCGCGATTACCTCCTGCTGATGAAATAAATGGAAATTTGTACAAAAATTGACAGTGAAAATTAATATGCGTATTCACCTACAAAACGATCCAGTTGCCAATGAGTTTTTAAAACAATTATTAGAAATTGGTGTTGGCAAATAATAATTGTCCGAAAAATTTTCGAACAATTGCGCAATTGATTGATGAATTAATTGAATGTGTTTTCCAAATATTATTTACAGAAATAATGATTGATTTAGTTACAGAAAAAATTATTGGTTAACGAATGTGCCATTTTAGCACCGAAAAATAAGACTATGCTGAAAATTCCAAATATTCCCGATACCTCAAAAACTGAGAGACTAGTTCTCCTAGAAACCGACAGACAGACAGACGGACATGGCTAGATCGACTCGGCTGGTGATGCTGATCAAGAATATTTATACTTTATGGGGTCGGAGATGCCTCCCTCACTGCGTTGCAAATATCATGGCAAAATTATAATACCCTCTGCAAGGGTTTAAAAGAATATTTCTAGAAAAAAATTATATTTTATATGTAATTGAGAAAGACATTCCAGAAGTAGAAGATGAACAAGCTAGAAAGCTTCAGTCGAGTGTGGTCGACAGTGAGATACCCGGTATATGTTGCTACGCAAACTAGTCTTTCTGTTTTTGAGATATTTGAATGAAACTTTGCAGATAGTCTTCTTTCTTTGCAGTAACTATATATCTCGATACGGCTGGAATCGGACCACTGTATCTTATGGCTGCCATAGGAATGATCCTAAAATTAATCCGTTTTCCAACGTTTTTTAATACATTTTAAAATATAGCTGTTTTTTGGTTTTAGAATTAAAATAATGGAAAAAAAAATATAATTTCCCTGTTTTTTAACGTATTTTAATAAATTTCAAAATATAGCTGTTTTTATGGTTTTAGAATTTTTTTTTAATTTTTAATATCATTAAGACCAGATAACGATATCATATAGCAGCTATTGGTTGATCGGTTGATTTACATGTAAAATGTAAAATGTGAATTAAATGTTATACAAATTTACAAACTTCGATATTTTTTAACAAAATGGATTGATTTTCAATGATTTAATTGAAGACTGCAAAGGTATACAAATTTGGGCTTACCGATGCCAGCTTTCTTTTTTGTTCATATTAATCTAATTCCAATTCCAATTCTCTGCAAGGTTATATTTTATTAGTTCTATATTGCCAACTGTTGGTTATATCTTCAACACTCTCTTTCGGCTGTTTCGCTTGTTAGATTCATGTTTCTTCCTTCTTCGGTTTTACGAATTTGAATTTCAAATTTGGATTCAAATTGGTTCTTTAATTTCTTTTTTAAATTTATTTCAACTTGACCAAAACAGAACAGAAGTCAAAAGTAAAACTGAAAACCAAGATAGTCAGATACTTATAATTCTATGACTACTAGATTACATTTTGTCAAGAATCTTTTGTTCCTGTGCACAATAAAGTTACTATTATTTCAACAGCTTTGCTGTTGTACAACAGCTAAAATAGTCGGTAAATTATCCATTTTTGTTTATGTTTTGAATAGCCACAGCTAACAGATCAGTTGTTATCGGAAGGTGGATGGTGCTCTGTGGGAATTGGAGTTTCACATCAGTCGAAAATCCCAACTGTTTCAGACGGATGGAGTATGTGGGAAGAAGCTTTTATAGGGTCTTAGGCCGTTTGAACGTTGTTTGCATCCTGGCGCCTTTGAATGCTGTGTGGAGACAGGAATCACAGTTACTTCAATATCTAGCACCGAATCGTCGTGCACTTACCTTTTCATGAAGAGCCGTAGCGTGCTGCGCTTCAAAATGAATATCGCGAAAATTATTATCCCAAGCGACGAGTGGAAGTAGCTTTGCACCACGATGACCGCCTTTTGGATATCGCCCTCCGTTAACTGATGAATTATAAAGAGGCTCCACGACAGGGCCATGATGGTAAAGAGCCGCAGAAGCATTAAAAAACTGTAATCGGGAAGTGAAATGAAAATACCTAATCCAATCCGAATCCTAAACTAAATTGTAGTTTACTTCTTTTTGTCCGATTTGAGTTTAATCGTTCTCTCATTATTATGGAACTTCCTCAAACACGCTTAACTTTCGCAATGTTGAAGGCGGTCAGGGTGAACACGATCACGTTGTAGGTGTATATCACCGAAATTGGTAATTGGATGTATATAGTGTCCCAGCCTATAACGTTCCACCAGCATTTATTTAAACCAACGCCAGGCAGTAAAGTTGAATACTGATGGCTGTCAAAATAATAATCCAGCAGATAAATTACTGCGGTTAGAGAAGCCGCCGTGCCCCAAGCAAATATATTGTAGGCTAGGAAGCTACTTCGGAGATCATTACGATTCACTGACTTCAATCCCTTCCATACGCAATGGCTAAAGACAGTGCTCCAAAGATATTCTGCCATTACAAAGAAATACCAAGTGTAACCTACAATATTATATTATATATACATAATTACTGTTATAAATTGCAAAGGTATTTACCTGCCGTCAAGCAAATGCCAAACAGTTTAAATAATTGCCAGCAATAAAGCAGAAAAATAAGGTCGCCCACAAACCGACAGAATACGAAGAACACAAGGCATTTTCCGAGCTCATTTCGAAGCTTATTCACATAGAGATACACTGTGATTGTTAGAACCATGCATATAAGCGACTGAACCCTGACTGGATAAGAATATTTAGAAATTTCTTGACTACGATTAGTTCTCATAAATACCTAAGGCTATAAGCCAATGAGGCATCAGGATGTAAAAAAAATGCATTGACTCTAAGATGTTTGACTTGTGAAGGCGAATTTGCAATGCAAAACGCAAATCGAGACTGAGGCCAACCCGCTGGATTCACGGATATATATGTATAAGCTTTTTGAACAATATTTAAGTTGCAATATCAAAACAGTTGAATGTACACATTTCGCAGGAAACCCTTACGTACTATTCCCTAACGTCCTGTTTCTTATCACTGTGGACTGCCGTCCACGTAGTGACGATGAGCACCGAGACCTTGGTCCGCAAGGAGACTACTATATAGCGCCGTATAGTTAAAAAATCGGCTACCATAGTCCGATCAGAACCATTTAAAACTTGATCGAGAGGTATTGTAAGATCTTTTAAAGTGTATACTAAGATTTTTCAAAAACAGATTAGTTTAGGAGAAATGGAAGTGAATGTGCGAAAATGAACACTTTGAAAATTGGAGGGCCGGTGGAGAAAAATTGATTGCTGTTGTGTTCCGCGTTAAATAGGTGTCGACTGACACCTCGATCAGTCCGATCCCAAGGGTGTATCGGATATTTAATAAACAAGATTTTTACGGCGAAAATGAAAACGTTTGTTTGCAGATAGTCTTTTTTCTATTGCAGCTAGTATATATGTCGGAAAGGCCGGAATTTGTACATTTTTATAACATTACCTACACATTTTACATTTAGAATTTTACATTTTCAAATAAATCGACCGATCGTTTCTATGGCAGCTATATGATATAGTTGTCCGATCTTAATGAAATTAAAACCGTAATTCTATAACCTAAAAAACTGTTATATCTTGAAATTGATTAATACGTTGAAAAACAAAAAAGCTAAAAAAAATTTTACTTTAATTTCGCCATTATTCCCAAGGCAGCTATAGGATATAGTGGTCCAATTTCAGCCGTTCCGACATATATACTGCGTGCTAAGGAAATAAGACTATCAGGCAGGCTCCGGTTTTCACTTTTGTTTTTCGTTTTCGTTTTAGACCAAAATCGTACGTTTTAGTTTTTAGGTGCTACGGTTTTCACAAACTTTTTGTCATCGTTTTGTTATCGAAATATTTATTTATTTATATTGCTCAAACAGATGATTTGGATGTTTTGAGAACTAAACGGAATGTTTAAATGCCTTTACTTTTTTTAATTGTTTGTTTTAAACCCAAATAAATGCAGAAATTGTTTATTTATCGGTCCAAGAGCGCTGCCACTCTTTAAACAGGAACTTTTATACCTTTTTTAAATGGTAAAAGTACCATTTAAACAATAAAATAAACTGGTTTATTTATTAAAACCTTATTTTATCTTCTTTGAACATAGTTAATGGCCTCCTTTTAATTTTACAAGCATTTCGACCAGATTATTTAGTTCCACCAACAGTACGGCAGCACTGGCAACCAAAACGAAAGTTGTCGTTGCCGACGCAAATATTTTATTTGCGAATTCGAGGTGGGGTCAGAAAATAATTTTTTTAAAAGTAATTACGAACTAGATTGATCCACTGATGGTGTTAAACAAACATCAATAGACCAACGAGTCAACTATTTTTTTCCTTTTGCAGTTAGGAAGCGATTTGATGTAGAAAAAGGCATTTACTTTTCATTTCGATAAGACAAACTTGCCCGTTTTTGAAAGCGAAAAAGTCTTGTGAAAGTGAAAACGGGAGCACCGATTCCTCGTTTTCGAAAACGAAAACGAGAGAATCTTGTGAAAGTGAAAGCCGGAGCCTGCCTGTATACTAGCTCAAAAACTAGTTCGCGTAGAAACCGACAGGCAGACGGACAGACAGACGGACATGGCTAGATCGACTCGGCTGGTGATGCTGATCAAAAATATACAGGCAGGCTCGGGTTTTTACTTTTTTTTTTTCGTTTTCGTTTTAGACCAAAATCGTACGTTTTCGTTTTTAGGTGCTCCGGTTTTCACAAACTTTTTGTCATCGTTTTGTTATTGAAATATTGAATTATTTTTTTATTGCTCAAACAGTTGACTTGGACGTTTTGAGAAGTAAACGGAATGTTTAAATGCCTTTACTTTTTGTAATTGTTTGTTTTAAACCCAAATAAATGCTGAAATTGTTTATTTATCGGTTCAAGAGCGCTGCCACTCTTTAAACAGGAAATTTTATACCAATAAAATTAAACTGTTTTATTTATTAAAACCTTTCTTATCTTCTTTGAACATAATTAATGCCCTACTTTTAATTTTACAAGCATTTCGACCAGATTGTTTGGTTCCACCAACAGTACGGCAGCACTGGCAACCAAAACGAAAGTTGTCGTTGCCGACGGCAAATATTTTATATTCGAGGTGGGGTTAGAAAATAATTTTTTAAAAAGTAATTACGAACTAGATTGATCCACTGATGGTGTTAAACAAACATCAATAGACCAACGAGTCAACTATTTTTTTCCTTTTGCAGTTAGGAAGCGATTTGATGTAGAAAAAGGCATTTACTTTTCATTTCGACAAGACAAACTTGCCCGTTTTTGAAAACGAAAAATTGTTGTGAAAGTGAAAACGGGAGCACCGATTTTTCGTTTTCGAAAACGAAAACGAGAGAATCTTGTGAAAGTGAAAACCGGAGCCTGCCTGATATATATACTTTATAGGGTCGGAGATGCCTCCTTCACTGCGTTGCAAATATTATGGCAAAATAATAATACCCTCTGCAAGGGTATAAAAATATAAGTAATAATAACCTAAAAATATTGAATAAAAGGATGTAAGAAAATTTCGCATGGGCCTGGGATTGAACCCTCGACCCGGTCGGAACATGCTGCTTAGGTGTCTGGTAGACCCTATCTTCAAATTCCCACTTTATTGCGTAATAACTCCCAAGTTTATCATCCGATTTAACTCAAATATTCGGAAATGACCGCACAATATTTTTTATTTAGTTTATGTATTCACTTTAAATCGAATATTACGACTATAGCTAATGTAAAGTTTTTTATGATTTTCGGAGGCGGAAGTGGGCGGGGCCAAATTTTAAAACAAACTTCAGATAGCTGAGCTGTGTGGACAGAAGGACGTTGGTGGGCAGTAGTGGCGTCGGCGGCCCCTTCGTCATGTTCTAACGGAACCGGTGGCGGAGCCTGCACAGGCGTTGGGTCGGTTGCGGGGCGCATATCCAGACTTATCCTTCTCCTCCGGTTGCACGACCGCCTCCACTTACTCCTCCTTGGGCAGGGCTAGGTGATGTGAATTCGGGATCATAAGAGTCTTGCTTGAGAAGAGAAGGGTTGATGCGTCAGCATTCGAGTTGTAGACCCGGCTTCAGGCTAAGAGATTCCAGTGGACTGCAGTGGTTCCGGCTGCCTGGCGAAACCACGTGAAATCTTTATTGTTACTTAGCCGCAAATAGAAAAAAAAAGTCTAGCTCTTTCATTTTTTATCTTAGTAAACATTGGTTTGAATTTTGAATTGAATTTAATTTTCCGCCAAATCAAAACCTAAACAAAAAACAGCTGTTTCCCTTCAAGAGAGTGCTAAAAAGCACTTTTTCCTAGTAGAAACACCTTTTCTGCTTTTCGTGATTTTCGTGCGATAGTTGGAAAAAGCAACGTAGTGGAAAAATACCCGAAAAGTATTCTAACCTGATAAATCGAATATCGATATATTTCAGGGATATATTTTTGATATTTCCCTATTGGCCACACTTACCGCCCGGCAGCATTTTACGGAAATAAAAAATAACAGTGCAACCTGCAATTATTGCAGTAGGACTATTAAAACCAACGGTAACACATCAAATATGATGTCGCACCTAAAAAACAAACATCCTGATGTTCATATTTGAAGTGCATTAAGGTAAGTACTAAATTTTTTGCAAGTGAGCAACATGACACCGTTTTTTATTGTGTGTGTGTGTTAATTTGCGCTCGAAAAGTTTTGTTTACATTTTCACAAGTAAGTCATATTACTTCAAAATATTCCAAAACTTATTTATTTAATTTCTCTCATTTTTACACTACTTTCAGAAACCTACACAAGGTGACGAACTCAAGAAAAATGTCGACCAAGTTTCGATCGAGAACGCATTCAAGAGTTCGTCAACTTCGACAGGTAAGCAATTTTTGACCTTATGAATGAATTATTTTAATTAATTAATTTTAAATGTTGTACTTTTACGTTTTAGAAAAAACAAAGATATAACGAAGGCGATTGTCTATATGATTTGCAAAGACAACTTGCCTGTTCGCAGTGTGGAAAAAGAAGAACTCATCAATTTGTTACACATATGTGTTCCGAAATATGAGATTCCAAGCCGATTCAAGGTAAGTGTTTTCTATATAATAAATATAATAATATGAAAAATATGAAAAAAGATTAAAAACTGAAAGAAAATCTATTTTTTGGGGTTTTAGACGAAAAAAAGGTGTTTAATCATTTATTTTTCTAAAAAATGATATATCATCGATACGATATTTATACCCTTGCAGAGGGTATTATAATTTTGCTTGATATTTGCAACGCAGTGAAGGAGGCATCTCCGACCCCATAAAGTATATATATTCTTGATCAGCATCACCAGCCGAGTCGATCTAGCCATGTCCGTCTGTCCGTCTGTCGGTTTCGACGCGACCTAGTCTCAGTTTTTGAGCTATCGGGCCAAAATTTTCTGCATAGTCTTATTTTTTTAGCACGCAGTATATATGTCGAAACAAATCGAAATTGGACCACAGTATCCTATAGCTGCCATAGGAAAAAAAAAAATTTTAACTTTTTTGTTTTCCAACGTATATAAATCACTTTCAAGATATGGCAGTTTTTTACGGTTATAGAAGTACGGTTTTAATTTCATTAAGATCAGAAAACTATATCATATAGCTGCCATAGAAACGATCGGTCGAATTAAATGAAAATGTAAAGTTATACATGTAAAATCTAAAATTCTACATGAAAAATGTAAAGTTCTATATGTAAAATGTAAAAGTCTATATGAAAGATGTAAAATTACAAGATTACAAGCCAAGATATTTTTTTAACTGTAAATGAAATGAATCGATTTTAAATAATCCTTTTGCAGACTGCAAGGGTATACAATTTTCGATTTGCCGAAGATAGTTTTCTTTTTTGTTTTTACCTATTTTCACAACCCTAGCTCCATGATAAAATTACATGTGTAATTTCATCATGCCTAGCTCCAAGTGTTTATCACACTTGCAAAATAACACACACTCGGGCAACTTTTGTAATACAACAACAATAGGAGGGAGAATTATAATTACAACTGATTACAACGACAACAAAGTCGAAGTCAGTGCTTATCTATTTTTTCCGAGGAGCTTTTTACACCTTCGTAGTGACGGCAAGCTGCCGAGGTAAGCTGCAATATTTTGACAATTGAGCAGGCGGGTTATTTTAACGCCGTTCGTCTGGCAGATTTCTGCGATCCGCCCGGATTGGCGAGCTGCGTTGGACACTCGGATTAGAGAGCCGCTTTGGACACCCGGAGCCGCTGTGAGTGCTGCTGAGCACGCCCTACGCGGGACGTACCCGACGAGCACGGAAAGATCGACGGATTCTTACAGTGCCCACCAAAGCACCCTCGCGCCGAAGCGGCGAGAGACGTGCGCATGCGCTAGGTGTCGCCAGGAGCACCCCTTTCAAGCGGATCAGCGGAGCTAACCGCTGCTGCCACAGTCCCTCTAGATGTAAACAAAGGCGGCAAAATCTTCAAGAAGCGATTGTAAAATTCCGCGAATAAAGAGCGGCCAGCGGAACACCTTTTTTTTTGGTTAGCCGACCTAGAGCCGTTATTTTTCCAAGTTTTTGTTAAAACTTTTTTTGTCTGCGTCGCTAGCGCAGGAGGTGCCGTTTAAGTGAACCAGGGGAATGTAGACAAACCGCTACACCTCGGATGGCCATAGCCAATTAACTTGGCCAAAACCGCGACTTTAGGGTCCGTCTAGTACACGTGAAAATTTTTAATAAAATATAAAATAAAATTATAAGGATAAGAAAAATCTTGTAACGCTATCGGTTTTAGGTAGGAATTAATATGAAATTAGTCACGTGACAGCCAATATAGGAATGCAGTGTATTTAATTAACCTTTGGCGAAACAGAGTCCGCTCTTCTTTTACAGCCACCGCTCGGGAGATGGATCTTTCTGCGTTGGATTAATACCATGTGAGTTGCAACCAAACAATTATTGGTTAATTTATACTTTGAATTCTAAACTTGATAGATATAAAGAAAACACATACTAGTTAAATAAAATAAAAGTTTATTAACAATTAAATAAAACAATTTTGCCCTGAAGCCGAACGCGAATTATTATGGTTTAAATAAAGAAAATAAATTTTGTTATAAAGTTAAATCAAAACAAATTATTATAGATAAAATGAAAAATATTTTCGTTTCAAAGACCTACTTTTAGTAAATTAAATTAAGAATGAATCAAAAATACACTGAGCGAAATAAAAAGAAACCCAGGCGAATTATTATGAAAATTTAAGTCAAACAAAACAAATTTAAAACATCATTAAAACTTTATTAAAGAACATTATGCTAAAGAAATTATGCTACCTATTCCTATACAGTAAAACATTTATTAAAATTTAAGGTCATATCTCCTCTACGCATACCTTTTAAATTACTACCTATTCTACTCATACTATTAATAGCAACTTAAATGAATTTAGAAATTAAATAAAAATTGCACTGAATTTAATTGAACTGAAGAACAATAAAGCCATAGCTCATATGATCCTCTCTTACTACTGTTGTTTATTTTTAAGTTTATCTCGAACTTTAGATTTTAACATGGGTTATTAATGAATTCAAAGCGAACTATGGAGTAATTATTTAGCTAAACTCCGCAGGTGATTCTGCAGTCGTAAGGGTATGAAAGGGATCACTTCGGCAACATTAGAACAAGGAGCGATCATAGGTTGGGCGGGTTACATGCGAGCGTAACAACTTCCACGTCTCGCTTACTGAATTTTTCCCCCTCTTTCTTTGATAATCTTTCACTGTCTCTTCTGGAATTAGTTTACATTTTCCCGGTTCCTCTACTAGATTTCCGATTCTTTTCGTATGCCGTCGCAAGCACGCTCAATTTCTTGTTTAATAATAATAGCAACTACCAGATCTGGACAAGCAAGACCTCCACCCCCAAAGCCGACGAGCTAGAGCCGGATACTATAGCGTGCCCCGCGAGTTCTGATCTTGGTTTAACTGTGTTATACAAACGTTGCACGTTACAATTTCCGATTTTTTATGTTTGACAATCAGCAATCAGAAATACTGCCTTCGTCTGAAGGAGAAATGGATTGCGGAGAACAGGACATGGTCGCTTTAAGCGTACAGGAATCTTTTCTAGATCTGCACAACAGGACCATAGAACTCCGAGACTCTGTAGTCCAGAGTTCCGAAAGAAAGGAAATTCAGCTTTTCTTTAGTATGCCATTTTGTAGTTGGGAGACAAATCCTTTGGATTTCTGGATCTCACAAAAATCAACTATGCCCATGCTAGCGAAGGTGGCATTAAGTTGCCTGATCACGGTAGTTCGGTTTCATCGGAACGGTTGGCTTCTGCCATAAAGTGTGTTGTTTGTGACTTCCGTAGTCGTATGAAAGACCAGCATGTAACCGAACGAGTTCAGTCGCAATCTAACTCTCATAGAGAACAAACGTGCCGATCAACTCAGCTTCGCAACCACAAAACAAACTAGAAAACAATCAACATAAACTACCAACAACTATCCCAATCCACCGGTAACTGCAAGTGAAAAGCAAACAAGCAACCAACGGTTCAACACAGAGACGGCGAGATGGGGGACCCCCCCGATCGTGGCCCCGCAACTGCTTCACAAACCTCCTCCGCACAACTCCTAAAATCCACAGGACCGAAATACCTTATCATCTCTAGAACGGACCCCGGACTCGACCTTAACAATATCAACCCATTTCTAGTCAAAAAACAAATCGATTTTGTCTGTGGAGGCGAGATCGAAGAGTGCAAGAAACTTCGCAATGGTACTCTACTAATAAAAACAAAAACAAGCATGCAAGCTTTTAAGCTGATGCAACTGAAAGCTTTCGCTGCTAACATTAACGTTTCCGTCTCCGTACACAACTCCCTCAATACAACCAAAGGCGTTATCTACTCGA
>VNJW01004441.1:0-63621 GCA_008042615.1 Drosophila auraria | reverse complement strand
AACAGAAATACTAGATAGAGGATGACTCTTTTAGCGCTTAAAGTTAATAGAACAGTTTTAAGTCAGAGAGAGAGAGGGAGAGGAAGAGGGAGAGCGATAGGGAAAGATCCCATAACAATTATAATAAAGTTAAGCTGAGACTTGAGCGTCTTGCAGCTGCCATTTCTGTGCGCCTGGTATTTCATTCTCACCGATGGGGAAATTGGATGGAAATTTGATGAAATTGGAAGGAAATTGCCATTGTATGGGGTTTCAGGTACCAGGCGAACAGAAATACTAGATAGAGGATGACTCTTTCAGCGCTTAAAGTTAATAGAACAGTTTTCAGCCAGAGAGAGCCCAAAAAGAGAGAGAGAGGAAAAGAGAAAGAGCCAGAGATGGGCCCATAACTATTATAATAAAGTTAAGCTGAGACTTGAGCGTCTTGCAGCTGCCTTTACTGTGCGCCTGGTATTTCATTCTCACCGATGGGGAAATTGGATGGAAATTTGATGAAATTGGAAGGAAATTGCCATTGTATGGGGTTTCAGGTACCAGGCGAACAGAAATACTAGATAGAGGATGACTCTTTCAGCGCTTAAAGTTAATAGAACAGTTTTCAGCCAGAGAGAGCCCAAAAAGAGAGAGAGAGGAAAAGAGAAAGAGCCAGAGATGGGCCCATAACTATTATAATAAATTTAGGCTGAGACTTGAGCTGCCATTTCTGTGCGCCTGGTATTTCATTCTCACCGAAGGGGTAATTCGATGGAAATTGGATGGAAATTTAATGAGAAAACGCGCTCTAAGGGGTTTCAGGTACCAGGCGAACATAAATATTAGGAGGAAGCTCTGCTCGCCCCACTAAATTCCCAAAATTGCGACTATTTTGAGTTTAACTCAAAGTCTTTTGCGCCTCTCTCAAGGTCATGGTTATTTGAGATTAACTCAAAATTTGTAAGTCTCAAAATATTTGCAGAGCTGCCTACTCATATTTCTGTTCGTCTGGTAGTTTAAAATTAAGAGGAGCTGAATTTGCGTAGAAAATATTCAAATCGTAGCAAAAATTACAACAAGTAACTCGGGCAACAACAAGGCCCAAGAATGTAATTGTTGTTGTTAATTTTGCTGTGATTTTTAAGTTTTATAGGCAAATTTAGCTCCTCTTAATTTTAAACTACCAGGCGAACAGAAATATGAGTAGGCAGCTCTGCAAATATTTTGAGACTTACAAATGTTGAGTTAAACTCAAATAACCATGACCTCGAGAGAGGCGCAGAATACTTTGAGTTAAACTCAAAATAGTCGCAGTTTTGGGAATTAAGTTATGCGAGCAGAGCTTTCTCCTGATATTTATGTTCGCCTGGTACCTGATACCCCTTAGAGTGCGTTTTCTCATTAAATTTCCATCCAATTTCCATCGAATTACCCCATCGGTGAGAATGAAATACCAGGCGCACAGAAATGGCAGCAGGTAGACGCTCAAGTCTCAGCCTAAATTAATTATAATAGTTATGGGCCCATCTCTGGCTCTTTCTCTTTTCCTCTCTCTCTCTTTTTGGGCTCTCTCTGGCCGAAAACTGTTCTATTAACTTTAAGCGCTGAAAGAGTCATCCTCTATCTAGTATTTCTGTTCGCCTGGTACCTGAAACCCCATACAATGGCAATTTCCTTCCAATTTCATCAAATTTCCATCCAATTTCCCCATCGGTGAGAATGAAATACCAGGCGTACAGTAAAGGCAGCTGCAAGACGCTCAAGTCTCAGCATAACTGTTATGGGATCTTTCCCTATCGCTCTCCCTCTTCCTCTCCCTCTCTCTCTCTGGCTTAAAACTGTTCTATTAACTTTAGGTGCAGCAGAACTCAGCCTCTCTCTAACATGTCTGTTCGCCTAGTATATGAAACCCCGGTACAGAGGAAACTGGCCATTTACAGCCGGCACGGCCAGATCCTCTCCAGAAACTGGCCTTTTACAGCCGGCACAGCCTGATCCTCTCCAGAAACTGGTCATTTACAGCCGGCACAGCCTGATCCTCTCCAGAAACTGACCATTTACAGTCGGCATAGCCTGATTCTCTCCAGAGACTGGCCATTTACAGCCGGCACAGCCTGATCCTCTCCAGAAGATGTTCATTTACAGGCGGAACAGCCTGATCCCCCCCAGAAACTGGCCATTTACAGCCGGCAGAGACTGATCCTCTCCAGAAACTGGCCATTTACAGCCGGCACAGATTTTGACTTGGGGCGCCTGACAGCTCTGTGATTGATAGGCGATAGCAAAACATATCGATAAATGGCGCCAGAATACGAACTGCAAGTCAGCTTTGCTCAGAAAATAAATAAAACACCTGCATTTCGCCGTTCGCAGTGTTGGTTGCATTTATTTAAGGCTCTATATATGATGTGGGCGAGATTTTTTGAATGTTTACGTTTTGTTGAGTTAAAATACATATATATACGATATTTTTTGTTCACAATTACAATCAGATTTTTGTTGTTCCGCTCTCCCTTCTGCACGCATCGATTGGTGTTTTCGTTTGTTTTCTTTTTCATATATAATATTTACGTTGTCGCTTTGATATTTGACCTACTTAATTAAATACACAATCAATCGGGGAATCGGGCGAGAGAGAGTATACCAAAATAAGGAGGCGGAGAGAATGAAAATCAAAGATAATTATTCGATTAGAAAATCAGTTCCGGTTGCTTTTGGTTATATTTAGACAATAAAAAAATAAAGAGTCGAGGTGAAATTCACTAATTAATAGTTAGTTACGTTCGTATTATATGCTTGAAAATGTCAATGGTAATTCACTAATTTCGCTTGCGTTGTATGGGATTAAATATATGTAGTTTGTTTGCGGCGTCTCTCACTATTGCGTTTTATTTATTGGTAATTAATTTGTTAAACTTGTTTGAATATCAAATAATTTGGATTAATTGTTCTGTTTGTTCTTTTTTTTTTTGTTTTTGTGTTTTTTCTTCTACTATAATTTGACTAAGATTTGCAAATCGCGATTTCAAACTTTCATCCTGCTTGTTATTATGTTTCTTTTTTTGTTAGTTTTTAGTTGAATATTCTTTTTCATCATGTAATCATTATCGATTATCAATTTGTGAATAAATATATTGGAAGTGATAAACATATAGCTTTGTTGTTATGCGGGACTGGTGGTGCTCCCAACTAACTAATCCTCGTCATCCTCAGATTCGGCTTCCTGCAGCCAAGTCAGCCAGGCGTTCACTTGGAACAGAGCAGATCCCTTGCCCGGATACTTGTCGGATATCTCCTCCTTCCACAAGACGAAAGCCTCCTCCTCGATGATTTCAGATTCATACAGATACTTGAACCAACGGCACAGCATGCCTGAATAGGGGAAAAAAGGAGAATAGTGAGTAAGCTGGCAGAGAAACATTCTGGTTTGAGTCCACTTACCCTTGGGGAAATTCTCATTGTAGCAGAACGACTGCAGGGCGTAGAGAGCCATCAACTGTAGCTCGTTCTGGCCCAGGAAGGTCTGCAGCATTTGGCTGTAGGTCTCGAGCAGCTGCTGCTCCTTCTGGGTCACCGCCTTCTCCGGATGCTCCTTGGGGTCAAGGTTGGGGGCCAGCGACGACTCCTTGGTCACGTACTTGACCACCACGGTCATGAGGGCTTGGATGAAGCCCGGGTCCTTATAGTACTTGTTGTCAACGTTGGCCTTGATCCACTTGTAAAAGTTGTTGGGATTAGGATCGCTCTGCAGCTGCTTCAGCATCTCGGCCTGCACCTTCAGCAGCGGATAGAGGAAGGACAGCTGACGGTCCTCGAGAATGGCAGCTAGCCGCTCCTTGTTGCGGTCCGTCTCGGGGAGGCTGTTAATCAAATCCACTTTGCTCGCCCGGAACTTCTCCTCCAGCGCCTCCTTGCCGATGGTCTTGGCCAGCTGCTGCAGCACGAGCAGAAACAGCGGATAGTGCTGTCCGTTGTCCGTGTAGTTGGCCACGTCGTTCAGCTTCAGCAGAGCCGGCTCGCACACGGTCTTGGCCAGCACGCTGGCCACGAGGGTCGTGATACGCGGGTTCAGCGCCTCGCGTTCGTTCATCTTGTTGACCAGCTGCTTGAAGACCTCGACCAAGACGTTGGGCTTGAGGTTGGCCTGCTTGCGCAGGGCCTGCAGGAAGCGCACAACGCGTTCCAGGTAGACATCGTTCACACGGTCCAGCACGTCCATCAGCAGGTTGATGCACACATCCTTCAGCGACTTCTCGGGCAGCTTCAGCTCGAGGAATCCATCCACCAGCTCAGCGAAGCGATCTGGAGTGCCCAAAGGTGTGTCGGCATCATCCTTCGCCTCAGTCTCATCTGCAGGATCAGCCTCGCCCTCAACTGGCTTTGTCTCGTTCTCCTCTGTCACCTTCACCTCTTCAACGACCTTCGTTTCCACTGTTTCTTCCTCTTCGTAGTAGAACTTCTCCTTGAAGTACTGGCTGGCCTTCTTAGACAGCTCCTCCTTGCTAGGGCCTTTGTCCTTCTTCTGCTGCTGCTGCTGCTTGCCCGAGCCAGCCGGAGTGCTTGGCCTTTCAACGGATCCACTCTTGCCCTGGTCCCTGCCATCGTGCGAGCCCTTCCTGCCCGCCGGGCCATCGCTCATCTGCTCGCCCAACTTCTCCGATGCCGAACCAAAGTTCGGCGACGAAGAGGTCGCCTTCAGGCCTCTCTCCTGCTGTACTCCCAGCAGCGTCCGGTTGTCAGCGTACTCAGCAGACGGGGTCGACGATGGACGAGTCGGGTTCATCAGATGGGAGGTGGGCGTGCCCAGCATCGGGTAGTGCGAGTTGGACAGCTGACCCTGATCCTTGTTCTGAGCGCCTTGGTTGTTGCCGCTGCTGCCGTTGGGTGGCGTTGAAATGGGCAGCGTGCCCGGGAACTTCTGATTCTGGGAGGCTGCTCGGAAAAGCAAGGAGTTGGCTGCCGGGCGCATTTGCAAATTCTCCACAGCATCCTGGTTCGTGGTGATCAAGTTGCGCTTGAACCGCGGTGCCAACTCCTTACTACCCAGCAGCTGATTACCCCCATACTGTCCGTCGTTGCGATCCCTGTCTCGATCATTATTCCGGCGCGAATCGTCCCGATCGCGGTTGTTGGAGGAGCCTCCTCCTCCGCTGCCGCCGCCGCCGTTGCTGCCGCCACCATTCTGGTTGTGCTTGTTGTAGCGATTGCCATAGTTGGCTCCACCGCCGCCACCCTGGTCGCGATCCCGGTTGTTCCGATCGCCGCGATTGTTGTACTGGCGATTGTCGCGATCCCGATCTCCGCGATTCGAGCTGGTGGCGAACCTGAGACGAAAAGAACTATATTAATTGGGAAATAAAATATGGAACTTCCCAAAATACATGCATTGGATAACGGGGCAACTGCACCGCCATTTCCCAACATAAATCCAACACTTATTCCACTAAAGGCCCAATTAACTTCTTAGCATATACACAGCAAACTTAATTTTTGTAAATAAGTAGAAGGAACATCCCTGATAATTATTCACAATTGGGTCACGACACAGCAAGGTTACCCACTTACATACCTCCTCACCCTGGGATGACCCAATTGAGCATAATTTGCATATACCTGTACTCTTTTGCTAGTGACCTAGTTCTATTTATACTTATACTGTACTTATTCACCCCCAAAACTTGAATAAATATTTATCCAACTCAATTACAAGTTTCTACTTACGGCGAGACAATCGGAGAAGCTCCCGTGACACTCAGTCCGCTAAACATGTCATTATAGCCGCCGGGCTGTATATTCAGATGGAATCGATTCATCCAGCTGTCCGAGTCACGATCGTTGTTACGCATATCCCGGTTGCGATTGGGGAACGGGGTGCGAATGATCGAGTCGTCGTCCGAGCGTATTTGCTTTATGGGGACGGGGCCATCAGTTGTGCCCAACTTGCGAGGCACCCAATGATTCTGGCGCAACTCGATGACATCCTTTAGCATGAAGCGTATCCTTGGTGGATATTCAGAAGACTTTGAGCGACGTTCAAGCGTCTCGAAGTACTGGTTCATCAGCTCTTTGCCCTGTTCTGAATCCAGATTCTTGCCGCAAGTCTTGAGCAGTTGAGCCAGGCATTCCATGTCCTCGCACATTTCCTGCGCACCGGCCGTACGCTTCTTCTTCTTGTCCAATAGCTCCATGATGCACTGATGCAGCACGGTCTTCGACAGCATGTCGAGCTTGTTGAGCTCGCCGATGAACTTGACGTTGCCGAGCATGCGCTGCTTGCACAAATGGCGGCGCTCCTCCTCGTCGGCCTCATTTTCGGGCGGCGGTCGGTTGTCGTTCTCGTCGCGCTTCAGTCGGTTGTTGAACTTGTCGCGACAGACGGCGATCAGAAGGCGTAGAAAGGTGCAAGAGTTGTTTGGTTCCTTATCGAATGACGGGGCTTCCTCGGACAGACGCTTGCAGAGCTGCGCGTACATAGACGAGTACTTTGGCTCGTCCAAGGCCTTGTCGAAAATCAGCAGAATCACGCCGTTCAGAATAACGATAGAGTTGAGGTCCAGCTTCAGCAGCTCATCGCTCAGCTCTTGGAACTTCTCGGGCGTTAGCTTGTTCAGGATTCCCCTCACGCGCCGGAACACGGCGTCGTTCTTTTCGCTTTGGGTGAGTCCATGCTGCGGACGCAGCGATGGTGGTATCCAGCGTCCGGTAATTGGAGGCGGTGTGCTTGACTTGCCCGCCTGGGATCGTTCCTGCTGTTGCTGCTGCTGCTGCTGTTGATGGTGTGACTGCTGCTGCTGGGAATGGGAAGCTGATCCTCCTCCTGGTGCTGCTGCTGATGCTGAGTTCAGAGAAATGTTCGAAGAATTGGAAGTGGAGCCTGAGTTCTGAGCCGACGTCGCATTGCCGTTGCGCTGGGTTGGCGTGCGACTGGCCTGTGCTCCGCGATCGTAGTCCGACCTGCCGTAAGTGCGAGGTCCTCCTCCCGCTCCCGCTCCTGATCCTCCGTTCCGCTCAAGGCTGTTGTTGGTGTAACGCTGGTGCGATGGCGAGTCCTCGTAGCTGTCGCGGTAATTGTTGCTATATCCACCACTCACGCCTCCATCGTTGCCGCCACGCGAAGCCCCATACGATGATGATGTCTTGTTGCTGCTGACTGAGCTCGCTGCGTTTCCGTTATAGCCGGACGAGGAGTTGGAATTGGAGTTACTATTACTGCTGTTGCCGTTCCCGTTGCCGCTGCCGTAACGTGGCTGCGGTCCGTTGCTCCCATTGCCGTTCTCGTAGTTGCGGGCGGAGCGATAATTGCTGCCACCGCTGCCACCAGAGCCGCCGACTGAACCAGATCCTCCAGAACCACCACCACCGCCAGCGGAGTTCGAGTTTATTGATCGATTATAGCTGCCATCGGAGTTGGAGTGATAGTTGTTGCGACTACCACGATGCGCTCCGCCTTGCTGGTCCTGCTGGTATCTACCGGAGGAGCCGTTGTAGCCGTCGGTGCTGCCGCTGTTAATGCCTTGACCCAAAATGTCACTATTCTTCGGATAGTAACGCGACGACGACGAGTCACCCTGGTAAGATCGTCGAGGTCTTGGGCTCACCTCACTGTCGTGTTGGCGAATTTTGGCGGAATTCTTGCTATAGCCAGTGGAAAAGTGTCCGGTCGGTCCACCAGATGATCGGCTGCCGTTTCTGCCGCCCACACCCTGATGCTCGCTGCCGCTCAAGGCCGGTGATGTTCCGTTGCTGCCGCCGATGCCGCCGCCGCTCTTAAAGCCGGAGCCGTTGGAGCCCTTGCGATAGTTGCCGCCGCCGCTGCCGCCTCCCTGATTCGATGCCGAGGGCGAGGAGCCCTTGTCGATCTTAACCAGATTCTTGAGATTATTGAACGTATCGGTCGCTGTGGTGATCGGCAAGAGATTGGGACTGGTGTTTAGCAGGGTTTTGCCGACCGAGGGTGTCGGTGGGGTTTGGCCACCGCAGCTGACGCCGATAACGCCGCCGCCTCCGCCACCACCGCGATTGGTTGGCTGCTCGTAATTGCGCTCGATCTCGCTGGGATTGGCCGTTATTACCAGTCGTAAATCGCTGCCGCCGCCGATGCTCGCCGTATCACCGGTGCTGGTGCCTCCCTCAATGGTGATCGCTTTACCGCCCCGGAACTGATCTATGATGACGCCTGCCTGGTGCCCGTTGGTGATGTCCCAACGTTGCGGACTGTCGTCGTAAGAGTGCAAAAGGGGAGCGGCGTCGTACGTTGATAGAGGAATGGTGATTGCTTTTCTGGATCGACTCGGGGGCGAAAAGGTAGCGTGCTCCTGCTTGCACGTGGGTTGGTCTCCTCCCGTTCTTTCTTGCTGCTCTGTTATCCCCGTTTCCTTGGGGATGTGTCTGGGTTGGGGGATCTGGTCCTGCTTCTCGTTACTATTCCTGGGCAGATCCTCGGACGGTTACACAAATCTTAACACACACAGACGCGTACGCACACAGAGACAAGGATGGGGTTGCTTAGATTGTTGGATCCTTTGGAGAGTTGGGACGCTGCTGCTACTTCTGCTGCTGCTGCCGCTTCTCAGTGAGTGGAGTGGAGTTGCGTGGAGTCCTGCGTAACACCTGGGATTGGTCTCTCCGTTTTGTTACGTCACGTCACACACTCGGGTATCGGTATTGCCTTGCGTATATGGGAATCCTGGATGGGTAGAGGGGAAAACAAGAGGCGGGAAAGAGTGGTGAATTAATAGGGCAGTCAAGGAAAAGTAGAGAAAGACTAAAATATACAGATTACACGAGCGAAAATATAGGACCAGACGAAATGAACTGTTTTACGTACAACTGTGACAAGAATATAAACGTAAACTGATGGGGCTCCCGTACGAGTACGAGGGCTTGTAAGCACCGTAATTTTATAAAAACATCTCGATCGGACGATACATGTGTGTGTATGCCTGCTTTTGTTTACAATCAATTTCAACTGCTGCGTCGGAACAATAACAATAACAGCAGCAGCCAATGCAAACTGGAAATGTGCATTTAATGGAAATAACCTCGCTGAGCGCCTTCAAGTTTATTTCTCTGCCCCCATCCTGCTCCCTCTCGCGCCAATTGAAACGAGCACTGCCGCATTCCCACAGAAATATGTTTGTTTGTGTGTGTGGCATTGCCAGCCTGGACACAAAGTGATGAGAAGATTGTAATTAATCACAGCACACAGGTTATTTCAATGCTAACTAACCAACTGTAAACTTTTACACCCAACTAAGCTTAGTAGCTAGTTACTTTCGCTCGACTGACTCATATGCTTTGCTTTGCCTGCCAGCCACAGCACTTCTTTGTTCCCACTTTCTTTGTTTGGCGCGCGCTTCTCATACTGGAAAAGAACGCAGAGCGAGCGAGCGAGCGGGATGGCCGAATGGCTAGAAGCTGCATCTGTCTGTGTCAGTGTCCTTTCTTTGTATTGGGGTTTATGGCCCCAGCTTTGGGGCTCTCGCTCTCGCTCTTCTGCGCCATCGAATTAAAGTCTCTTGACCCCGGGAATCAAACATCAGCGGCAATGAGATATCTAGTATATGCTGATTAGCGTGCTGAGTCACTACTGGCTGGTACTTATTCGCTGCCTTAATTGATTGGGGATAGACGTCGTCGGTCGTAGTCTCTTTCTCCGCAAGTGCTGTGTGTATGTATGTATGTATTGCGGGAACAACCCTGCACTGTCTTTGTCTCCAAGCCCCGTCTCTGTGTGTGCTCGCGGGTACATACATATTTTCCGATTCTCCTGCAGTGCCCTCTTCTCTCCGTTCCTAAGTCCTGAACTAAACTAAACACCCCAAAGCGAAAAAACCCACCCCGTTGCAGCGAGGCGTCGACCCCGACCCGAGGAAACACACCCGCCCACTCCCGCTCCCGTCCCAGTTGTGGATGATTTTGACCTCAATTCGAGCGCTCGGCTCGTGTACAAGTGTTTGCTGGGGCCGCGTCTGCATATTTAACTGGCCTGGCTTGGCCAAGTGGCGCACCCACATAGCTTAATACTACACCTCTTTTTTAGGTTGCTTCAAGGGGAAATATTGCTTAAAAAACACAATCGATCTATGGAAACGCACTAGGTCTCTTCTGACCAAGTGACGAAAGCAAGGCGAACAAAGTGCACACAAACACTGGCGCTCTCCCACATACAACTATACGGGAGAGATCGGAGAGCAAGACACACGCCAAAAAAGTGAGGCTGTAAAATAGGGAAAACTCAAGCCGAGGGGGTGGGTGTCTTCCCCGAGGGGAGAGAGAGCGGGACAGATAACCAACGGCCGCAACGTCAACAGCATTTGAGATTTTCCGAAGTGCCGCCGCCATTTTGTTGCATGAATATGTGTACCTACACACACACACACACCCATGCGGGCGAAACTTTCTTTGTGTGCCTTTTCGGAGTGATTCATTTGAGTCAACTTCTTGTTTGCCACAGTTTTTCGACTGTTTAATTGCCCTTAATCACTGCTTTTTGCAGTGACGACGGCAGCCTTCGGGTTTTCCGCACTATTATTGATTTCACATCTCGACTTTTTCGCCTTCCGAGAAACGAGGACGTGCACAGACACAGTCACACGCACACGGATACACATACACAAATCTTAATCGCTTTTCTCTCGCATCGTGGAAAATTTTGAGGCTATAATTTGGAAAACCCACTTGCACCTGAGTAGGCTTTGACTTTTCCCTCGATTTGTGGCGAAATTTAGAGCGACCAGGCCGCTTTTGTATTTAATTTTACTAACCTTTTCTTGAGTAATTCCGTATGGCAAGTTCGATTTTTTTTAATAAACTGCCCGTGTGTGCCTACCGGGTTTCCGTTTAAAATCCTGGAGCTTGCCAGAAAAAGAGCGGATTTTGTCCTCCGCCGCAACTGGTCACACCTTAATTAACACGACGAAATCAAACACGTAACTGAACTACGTAAGGAAATTGCACCGAGCCAGTTTGATGACACCGATTAAAAATAAATCACCACTATTGCTGAGCGGATTGTCTCATCCACTGTAACTAGTTACACTAAATTAACAAGAAAGTAACTAAGCTACGAAAATGAACAACAACGTAATCTTCTTACGTAAGGGAAACTATCAACAGTGTGACCAGAAATAAATACGATTAAAACCCATTTCAGTAGAAAGAAAAGGTGGATAACTTTGATAAAGGTGGGAGACTTTGCTCTGAACAAAAACGGCTTTTTATTTGCAAGCAGTGCAGCCAGTGCTAGTTAATCTTTCCAAGGCGCCAAATTTAATTTTGTAGAAAATAATCTGTAAATTCCTTTTGCTCCATTAAATGAAGTTATAACTTGCAGACTCTGTATTTTTAATAGTTAAAAATATTATTAGCTTATGACTAAGGTATCTGTTGTCAGTTAATTCTCATTAGTGATAAAGGTTTAGTAGTTTATTTTGTTTTATATATATTCTTCATTATGTCTATTTTATCTATTTTTGCTTATTGCCAATTTCACATTTGCAGTTTAATTTAATTACCTATTAAGAGAATATTAACAGTATATTATATCTGTTTTTATTTTCAGCAACTATTAATTAAAACATTTACATTTTTAAAGCAACCCATTAAGCCTTAAAACATGACTAGTAAATACCTCACATGAAATTCTAAAACCAAACCATAATTTACTAATTAGAATGAATTACTAGACCATTAACAACACAGCACACAATTAATTTATGTTTAGCCTTCTTTAATTTGTATTAATTAACCGGTGAGTTTCCCTTTCGATTAACATCGATAGTAAACATTTTTATTTAATTGCAATTACTGATCATTAGCTGGCGACAGATATGGTTTACATAAATAGTCCAGACCAGCTACCGTTTATGACCCTTTTATTTGGCCAGGACAACATAATAGTCCGTGCCGCAGGCCGCACTATCGCACTCCGCTTGATAAATGTATTTTCCTCGCATTATCAACGCAGTCATCATCTAGCGCAACCCTTTCCCCTGTCCACAGTCCCCAATGCTCAGTCCTGAATTTCCCATCCTTCCGAGCCATCGCTTCCCACACACACACGCTGGACGCGCGGAGGAGGAGGCAGACCGAAAAGAAGAACAATTTAATTAGTGATGACATGTTGCCATTTAATTTTCTTGTAAAAAGTGTAATTAAAAATGTTTGGCTCGCAGCTGGAGCCGCTGGAAGTGGCGGCCAGCGGCAAGGATAAGGCTGAAAGGTGTACACAGGTAAAGGATAAAGGCAAAGCCAAGCCGGAACGATCATATATCGGTAGGTCGGCGATAAATCATATTGTGCGACTGCCTCCGGCGCATATTAGGCCCTTCTAAACGATGAGATAATCTATGGTCGCAGCGACAACAAAATGCTGCCACCGGCAATAAATTTGGAAAATACAAAACATTCTGACAATTTTCCCTAGTCCAGGCCAAGAGTGAGTGTTGGACGGGGAGTGTGAGACTTTATCCTGGCTGCTCACACACACTACACACACATCGGGGACAAAGGCCACAGGACACAGCAGTCACGTCAACACTTTCAACTCTTTCGGCCTGCCCCTTGTTTCGCCCTTCGTCGTATCCTTTCGGCAATAAAAATTCCGTTTGCTATTTATCTTGATTGTCCCCAAGTCGCCATCGCTGAGGCTATATAGCTATAGCTATATAGTCCCTAGTCGGGGTTTATACATGCAGGACCTAGTCCGAACTCCGGACACTTCAATGTTGGTCGCCGTTGGCCGTTGGCGTTGCCGTTGCCGTCGCGGTGCCTGGACATTTTTTGCTTAATGAAATGTACATAAAACTAAATGAAATTAAGTTTGTGGCGTGCCCCGTGCCAAGTCCAAGTCCGCATCCAAGTCCGCGTCCGCGTCCGTTCCCATTTTCTAAGCCTTAGCTGCGTGTTTATTACCGCGTCGGGCATAAAATGCAAAACGCGTTTTCCCCCAAGCTTTCCGCGGAGAGGGTCACAAAATGGCCGACGCTGTCAGCGAACCCTTTTTCCTGGAAATCGCCCTCGTCCTGTCCTTTAAAGCATTCGTACTTTCTCAAAAAGGGGGAGATGGGGTCGTTGGAAAAGCTCATAAAGTCGAAATTAAATAATTTGTCTTCTTAATTTTCAAATAAATTCTTCATCATACGAATAAAGGGAAACCCCAGGCAGGGAAAACAATTGTCAGGCCGAGGCGCACCCCTCCTCGCAGCGAAGGGAATGAAAGTGAACTCAGTCAGCCAACCAGAAGCGTGGCGAAATCCCAACCAGCATCCGCAAGGCAACCCCTCGACACGAGCCACCCACAAGGATAAACACTCGAGATGTTGCCCGGCTGCCTGCCTGCCTGCCTGCCTGCTCTGCTCCCGGTTTTATTATTAAATTCGACCTACACCATCCTCCATGAATATCCTTCTTCGCACAAATATCCTAGCGCCCTCGCGACAGTTTTCGTATTGTATTTTTTAATATGTTCCGTCTGTCGCTCCGTCTATTCGTCCGTCGCCCGGCACAAATAATCGTGTACACCATTAATCCTTATTTCACGGCATTGTCCTCCCCCTGCGCCCGTCCTCCTGCCACTCGACCCGAATCGTGAGCATCCCCCTCGCCGAAAAAGGACAAGGACAAGTGGCATGTAAGCGATTATCGCAGGGATATCGCCAGGGGGGAGGATGCGAGGAAAAACAATAAATGTAAAAATAAATAAAAGGGTGTCAATGACTTTTGATAATAGAAATGATTGTCCAAAAAATGCTCAAACAATATTCAATGCGAGCAAGTGCACAGCGAGAAAAGTTGGGGGATAAGAATAGAGCTAGGTACAAGTTTTTAAGTTAGTAAGTATTTTAGGAAGGATTTTCGTTTTCCTATATTTAAAAGTTCAAGTTGGTAAATTCTTTACATTTGTTATTGAGTTTCCTCTTTTTATTAATTATTTAATGTTTAAACAAAATGTAAAATATGACTTTATAAGATTTTCTTTTTTCAATGTTTACTGTTATCGATAATTTCGATATGCATATATTATAGTCGTATTTATTTGTTTATTAAATTATAGGAGTGTCCACAAAATTAATTACGTTTTTCTATATTTTATAACTTATTAATTTAGATATTAAATGTAATGTTAAATCCCAACATTTTAAAATTATACCGATCCTTATACCGATTATATCGATATGTAGCAGATATATTCGAGAATTTTATTTACTTTTTGTGTTGGTGTTTTCTCTTATTTTTTATCAATTAATAATTCAAATATTAGGTAAAATATGCAATTTTTATCTATCGGTAAGTTTCGATTATTTCGATATGTATAAAATTTACTTTAGAATTCACATAAATTTTTTTTGATTTTGCGTTTTCTCTTCTTTCTCATTAATTAATAATTTAAATATTGCGTAAAATCCGGAGACTAAGGTAACATTGTAACATGTTCGTCTCTCGTTGATAACTCACCCAGGAATTTCGATTATTTCGATAAGCAGCGTTTAATGGGAATGATTAATCGGAGCTTAGATGACGTTTTATTCCAGGACAAAGACAAAGACAAAGACAAATGGAACTTTCCCCTGCAATCTTTCTGTCAGTGCTGATGAAATCTCGTTCCAAAAAACCAATAAAGTCCAAAGACAGCTTTCAGCTTTCGGCAATCACAAAACGATTTGGCTGGCATATACATACGCACATAGCACAGGACTCCCCCGAAACGCTGACTCTTTATATCTCTCTCTTCTGTCCTTTTCAATAGTTTCAGCACGCTTTACGCTTGGCCTAATTGCCGGATCCGGATCTGGATGAAGCTGCCAGGACTCGCCTGGCCAGGCCCGGCCTGCCTGTGCTCCGTCCAGAATGTTTCCCCTTGCTGATATTCCGTTTTTCCGGCTGGAATGCTGGACTTTTCGACGTATACAAATTTCGGGTATGCGAGGGGTTGTGTGTGTTGTGTTGTGTGTTCTGTGTGTACAAAATGAAAAATGACAACGCTGGCTCCGTCCGTCGCAGTGAAGTGAAGACCGCACGCACTTGCCGGCATCAGCAGTGGAATCAGGACTCCCGTTCCCTGCGTACCGTCCTCTGATCCTTTCACTGCATATATCCTTTTGATGGCGAGGGTGCGAAACGTTTGAATGCGAAATTAAATGATAAAAGATAGCAGTGACACACGCACAACGCCTGGCACCCACTCCCCGTCACTTGCTGAAGGTCGAGCACCTGTTTTATTAAAAAGCAAATAAGCGAATTTCGGGGTCGGAGTTCGGGCGATGAGGAGGAAAAGGACCACCGCAGACAGCGGAGAGCATTGTTAATGGACGGATGATGTGGATGATGACGACGTCTGCGATGCCGGTGGTGGTGGGTGCAAGTTCTAGATGAGCTTCGGCCACCCTCCTCACTCATCCGAATCCTCGCATATATTCCGTGCCTGTGGACTGTCAAGTGGTTGGCGTAGCATAATAATTGTGCATATTTGGCTTTTTAATAAAATCTAATCGTCATGGCATCATCCGAGGGGCATCACGGACACCCCGCAATGCTGGACCGGCTCTCCAGCAGGGGTGGCGATGAAATTTTAATTAAATTTAGCCAAAACAAACGCAGTAGGCAGCAAATGGGGCGAACACACACAGGATCCGGGATTAGCGGCCTTCGATGTCGATGATATTGATTGAGCACCGCACAGATGCTTACTCCGGTCGAGTGCGTTATGAAATATGCTAGCAATTGCTGACCAATTATGTCTATTTAAGGATGGAAAATAGTCATTAGGTTTGGCCAAAAGTGAGGGAATTCAACAGGCAAAAGATGGATGGAAAGATTCGTGAAAATTAGAGGCAAATTCAATCGAATCTCTTATCTCGAGCAGAAGAAACTTAAGAAACATAACTTAGAATAATGAAAATAATTTTAAAATATCCCTGAATGGTTATCCAATTTTTCAAATATCATTTAAATTTTCAAAACTTTCCACACAAATTCCTAAAAAAAAGTAGCTTTTCTTCTTAAAGTTCTTAGAATTTTAAAACAAAATAATCTTGTTCCAAGTACAAGCTATGTTCTCTTTCTTCTTGTTTTCAGTTTCAGAAGTTCGACTTTAAAACCTCTTGGAATCCCAAATATGAGACTGTGACTCTTACATGAATTTCACGAATTTATCTTAGGGAAATATGTTGTCTAGGGCTCGAGGGCTTTCCACATTTTCAAAGAGAAATTCCAAAATAAAAGAGTTCAAAGGTAAAGGCAGTCGCATTTTTATCGAGATAACTCAGTTATGAAAAGCGACAATTGAACAGTCTAAGAACATATATATTTGTAATATTTATAGTTTTTTATCAAATAATTTAATAATTTAATTTTTTATACCCTTGCAGAGAGTATTACATATAATTTTGACCAGAAGGTTGCAACGTAGTGAAGGAGGCATCTTCGACCCCAAAAAGTATATGTGTATATTGTTGATCAGCATTTATTAATCTAATAAAAACTATTACAGAATAGCTACCCAAATAAAAGTAAAATCTTTTTTAGCTTAGTTAGGTCATTTTTAAACTTGGACTTGTCCGAAAAATTTCGAATTATTTTCGTAAACCAAAAATGCTCGAATTTAAGGTCTTCTTGGGAGCCTCTTACAGCCACAAATAATGTGATAGCCAAAAGCCTTATATCTTCCGATTCGCCATTAAAATCCCAATTATTTACCATCAAAATAATGAAAAAAAATCAGAAAAAAAATTTGGCCATTTTTTCAAAATTTTATAAGGGTAACCCCTTACTAAAATTGTCAAAAATTAGCAAAACAAAATTTTTTTTCGGATTTCTAAACTTAATATGCTGATTTCATAATCTAATAAAAACTAGCACAGAAAAGCTATCCAAATTGAAATATATGCAAATTTGGCTTAGTTATGCATTTTCTAAATTAGGAAGGGTATGTTAACTTCGGCTTAAATGAATTAAATACATCTATATCTAACAGTTTATGGATCTTACAGAACATTAAAATAATTTTTCACTAATTAAACTTTAGATTAACAGATATATTCTGCTAAAATATGTGATTATATATGGGGTAGAATGGAATAAAATAATTTAACAACTGATGGACAACCTTTTTAAGTTACAGAAATTATAATTTAAAGAAGTTCGACCCAAAAACATGAAGCCTTGCAAAATGAAATTCAGTTTTTCTTACCTCAGAGGGGACTGGCGAGTAGGGGGACCGAGCCTGGGGGACTCAACCTCAACCTCAACCCGAAGCAGAGGCACACACACCGGATACTGGGGGAAACGTGATGATGCATTTAAGATTCTTCCGATTGGTCATTATTGTCTGGCATTTAATGCTGGCCTCGTCTTCGACGGACGGCTTTTTTGATTGATCTACTCATTGACGTGGCTGCGGCTCCATCTCCACTTGGCCTCCACTTCATCCTGCCACTCCTCGGCCTCCTCATCCTGCTCCCTTGCCTCCTCCTCATTTTCTGGCGAAAGAAGACACAGATGGCGGCAGTCGATAAGCGTGGTGGGGATGCTGAGCAAAAAGTGCAATGGCGTTGACAAAATGGATGTTGGCGGGGCCCCAAGGTTGCGCAAGTGCATTTTTCCGCCGGATGGCAGGATTGCAGCATTGCAGCATCTCGGGTTCTCGGGTTCAAAGGGGCAGCCAGGCAGGCAGCAGCGGCGAATGTCTTGATAAAGTTGTACTGCGGAATAGATCGATTCCTACGATTTTATGATTATTGTCAAGAAAATTAATTATTTGGAGGCTAGAAAATAAAGGTAATTGGAGTTTTAGAAGTATCTCATTTATGTAAAGGATTTAGGAAAACCTTTTTAAGTCTGTTGAAAATACTAATAAAATATAAATGTTATCCTAAACAATTGCAATTAAGGAATAAAAGCAATTTTCTTATTTATTAAAATATTAATAACGAAATTTATATGTAAACTTAATTATTACGAATATATTTCTAATAATCCGAGGTATTACTCAAAAATTCCCATAAAATGCTTTTGATTTTTATTCAATTTCTGCAAAAGTTAATTACCTATTTCAAAGTAATACTGATAATTAATGTGAGAAATATTCATTCATTATCTTTCTACCTTTTCAAATAGTTTCTCAATTAGATCTAGACTCAATAGAATTTTCAGTGAAATTCATTTATAGTTCTAGTAATTATTTACATTCAAATCTAATGATTAAAGCCCTGAATTTAATTGTTCTGTAAATACCCAATTTTTCTAATGATTATACAATTTTAATGGGAACCCCTTTTTTCCCTCTCTCTCTCTCTCTCTTTCCTCCTTAGTTTCCATCTCTTTCGCTGAATAGACGAAACTGATCATCAAAAATGCGCAACTTCCAAAGCGTTTTGCAACTTGCCGCAAAGGCAGAAGCAACAACAGGCGGCATCAGCATCTTGCAGTTGCATACGTCGGCGTACACAGGAGGCATTCCCAGTTGCTGCACTGAACTTAATCGGGTTTTTATTGCGATTAATAGGAAATATTATTAAGAAAAAAGAGTACTGAAAGAAAGCTATTTTAAGGCTTCTTTTTTTATATTAGAAAGGAGATAATTTTGTGATTAGTTATAAGAAAATATTTTAATAAAATTCAATTAAATACGAATTATAGGACCTCTTTAGCCCTGAAGATACAATACTTTTAAAAGCTAATTATTCTGTTTATATAAATTTTGGTTAAGTTTAAGTTAATTATTTATTAATATAAACTAAATGGTCTTTTAAAATAAATAAAAATATATTTTAAAATATGATAAATGATCTTTTAATATCAATCTATACAATAAATATATTATTTTCCACCGTGCACCTCTTGTTTCCTTGGCATATGGAGAGAGACTCGAACGGAACCGGGTCCGGGGCAGGGTAAACGATTCTCAGGCCTGGGATCTGGGATCTGTGGATCGGAGATCGAACCGATCGTGCGTCATATGAATGCCTCGTGTTTTCTGCTGCTGCTGCTCCTCTTCCGACGATGTCAAGAAACAAATTTGGTGGCTACTCGTTCTCGGTTCTCGGTCTCCATCTCGTTCGTCGTCCCTTCGAACGTTCGATTTGGGAGCAGGATCTGGAAAAGTATGGAGTACGGAGGGCAGGAGCAGGGACACAACGGCTAACAACTGCATTCGATGCAAGTTGAAAAGCACCACGGCCGAGAGAGGGACAAAAACGACTTAAAAGCATTTTGCAGTCGAGCCGACGCAAGACTTCATCATCTTTGCTTTTGCTTGGCTGGAAAATAAGAGGTGGTGGGGTGGGGGGAGGATATCAAAGAAGGGGAGGGGGGTTTTTTTAGAGGGTGGGGGGGAGCAACAATTTAATGCCGACCGACCGACCGACGATCGCAGTTCTCGTTTGGCCATTTTGCCGACGCAATAAGATAAGAAATTTCGCGATTTGCTTGGCAATTCGGAAAAACTAGAAAAGCAACAATTTGATTAAGAGCACAGGAAGGAAAATTTGTTTATTATATTATTTTTAATATGATTATATTATTTATAAATGTTTTAAATGTAACTAGGAGAGCTTTTACAAGTTTTAAAAGTAGTGCAAATTGGTTGGAATTTATAAAAATGTAACTAATTATTTTCAAAATAAAAATTGCCAAAAAAAAGTAATTTAAAATAAATTCTATCAAATGTTTACTATTTTTGCAAGTCAAAACTATTACTTACTTAACGTTACAAAATAATTAATCAAGTTAATTTTAAGATAAATATCATAAGAAGCTAGGAAAAGATCATGCTACACAATCTCAACCTCACGATAGATGGGTTCTCCAATGAACCTTAATCTTTCATTTTTCCGCTTTCTACTTCTTTTATATTTCTTTAATATTTTATATTTTTAATTAAGAAGCTAAAGGAAGGTCAAGGAACACTGATAGATCGATTTTCCAATGACGCTCAATCTTTCATTCTTCCACTTTCTATTTCTTTTATACAAACCCTTCAATTTATACACAATTTTATTACAAATATCTTTTCCCACCGTGCATTCTACTACTTCTTCCTGTTCTTCGGGAGAATCCAAACCCACGGAATGGCCTTATCAGTGCCCCGAAGTCCGGACAGTCGTTGCCGGATCGTGTCCGATACCGGGTCTTAGGATTCTCGTCCTGCCGCGCTCGATCTCTGCCTCGTCCTCTGCCGCTGCCTCGTTGCAGCTCCAGAGATTGGCCATCGATGGCTTTGTCTTTGTGCCGCCAAGAAACTTGGACGCTGTACGGGGAGAAGCCCAGGAGGAGAAGCCAAGGAGGAGCCGAGGAGTAGCCTGCGCGGAGGAGCGGCAAAAACGCACCGAATATCGGGGCCAAAGCGGAGACTGCAAAACAGAAGCGCGCCCGGAATGTGAAAAGTTGGTTCCCATGACTCCATCTCCCTGGGACAAGGCGCTGTTCAAAGACACCGAAATCCATCGTCTCCATCTTCGCTCCATGTTGCCAGTTGCTCCCGCTCCCGCTCTTCCCCGTTCCGTGGGCCTCTGTCTCTTCCGTCTGCCTCGTTTTGTATTGTATTTGTAGCCGCAGTTTTAGTTGCCCTCCCCGGCCATGAAAAGCCCTCGTCTTACCTCTAAAAAATCAGCCCCAACCCAAGCCCCTCCTCTCTGCCCACCTCGGGCAGTTGTTCGCTGTTTATCAGCGATTTGGAAGCATTCAACACGCTGTTTGAACTAACATAAAAACATATTGAAACATTTGGCATTGCTGGCGATAAGGATTGGTGGGGAGAGGGAAGGGATTGGGGGGAGTTACACGGAGAAAAAAGTACTGGTACTAGGGATGTAACACAAAATAATAAACACTTAAACTTAGAGAACATCATTCATATATTTTAAGTTAAGTTCATATTTATTATCCCGATCATGTTGCTGAACGAGAAATTACAACTTTCTACAAAAGATTTTGAAATATGTCAGAGTAATATCATTACCATATCGGTATTTATATTCCGATTTATTTAATTTGATTTTTAATGCTATTTTTAAAACATCTTTATAATAATCAGAATATTCGTTGCTCAACATAACATAAGCCTCATATAATTTCAATCAGTGTTACACATCTTTTACACATTTTTTACGACTCGAATCGGACTCGAACCCCGACAAATCAGCATTCCAGTCCAGCACTCTACCAAACACTCCACTCGGGCAAATCAAAAAGGCTAACAATAAATTTTTCTCTATCTCTCTTCTTATCTATTTCTTCCCCTTAGGTCTCTCCTCTCAGTACTAAAAACTGAGAGTCACTTTTTCTAGTCTATAAGACCGTTTCTTCTTCAAAAAGAAATTGACAACAATTTCGTCTATATTTCAAGAATGTCTCTTCAAGATAAAGTGAGATGAAATGAAATGAAAAAGACTTCCTCAATTTTTTCTGGGTGCATGGTCTTAAAAACCCTCTCTCTAGAAATAAGAATAAAATATTTATAAGAATAATACATTCATGTCGGAATGTCCCAAAAACTCTACTTAATTGTCTTATTTAAATATAAATATATAAAAAACATAGAGAGTTAAGAGGCAAACATAAATACTTAAGGATTTTATGGATGACTGCTGATGATGGTTAGATAGCTCCAAAAGAGTAAAAAATTTCTTACAAGGCAAAGGATTCATTTAAAACCTAAGCTTACCATATCGCTTATTGAAATCTTATCTATGATACCAAATAAACTCATATTTTCCACATTGTGAGGTGTATTGATAGATCTTCATTTGAACACATCATAAAGTTTCAATAGGAAGTCAGTCAGTATTCCTTTTATTATATTCTCTTCTCTAGGGTATTATTTTTCACTGCGCAGTAGAATGCCGCCATAAGTAGGCACTTGACTAGGCGGAAGTGGATAAGATTTGGGGGTTTGGGTCTTGGGGTTTGGGGCTTGGGGAGCCCTATATATGCCTATGCCAGCGGCAGCGGCTGCGGCAGCTAGCATACTTCTGAGCGCACTCGCTCGCGTCTACCTCAAAGCAAATACTTCGAAAACATTTTCATTACTCCAATTTGTCGTCGTCATCTTGGCTGCTCGGCTGCTTGGCTGCTGCTCCTTGGCGGGTGTCTGTGTCTGTCTGTCTGTCTGGCTCGTTGCCTGATTTGATTGTCCCATCCATTTCGCTATTCATAACTTTCCCGGGGCCAAGGCAAGGTGGAAAATAGCGCGGCGGCGCTACGCCGTGTTTATCCGGGTAATGAGCTCGAAATTAACCGTGGTTGCCATGACAGAAGCTTGTCCTCACAAAACTGTTTGCCGGCGGCACCTTTTCGTCATATTTTTTCTTTTTTTGTGCATTTAATTTTCCCGCTTTGTTGCAATCGAAAGTTTGTCAAGCTCTTTGACCTTGCGGGGCATGCAAAAAAAGGATAAAAAATATAGTGTCGAGCGGAATGCCGCAAATAGGGTTTATTGATGGTAAATTGATGTTGTTAGCACTCAAAGACACACACACACGGAGCGGAGTGGATGTAAAAAAAAGGCCAACTATGTGGCAGGAACCAGAGAGGGCAGAGGGCCCAAAGTAGGCCACGGCTTTCCACCTGCAGTTGGGGATTTATTAGGTGCGATTATCCTTGTGGTTTTCTAAAGTAGATTTTGGGCTTAAGGTTTTAAAAGGCTAAACTTTTACAAGGCTTAAAGTTGCTTAAATAGAATTTACCATAAAATAAGATACTTTCTTATAAAAACAATATACAGCTATCTATTTATTTACACTTAAAAATAAAAAAGGATTATAGTTATTAAGCTATGGTTCGTGGACTTAAAATAATTAATAATGACTTTGTTTATAAATCGAAATTAATAATCACAAAGTGCCCAATTTTGGGATAGGAATAATGTACAAACATTGAACTCATTGTTTGTTTTTCTTATAACTTTTACGTTAAAAAATAGGTCTTCTGACAAATGAAATTTCGTTATACAATTTCTAACAAAAATATTAATTTTGTATTATTTCTAAAGCGTCTTGGGAGATATTTCCGTAATGCCAACATAATACTTGCAAAGCCAACAAATCTATGATAGCTTTATATGGAATTAAATAATATATTTAAGGTAATTAAAATTATATAAAATAAGGTAGGTAGATTCCAACATATCAGCTTCATTTACTTCTTATTCTTATCCTTTCCCTAATTGCAATGTCTAATAACATTTAATTTACTTAAAATTAAAATTTTCTAGGGTGACTTTCTCAAAAAACTAGATTAAGTGAACGAATAAAAGCAGCAAAGAAAGGTACAATAATTCCTGGCATAACAGCAGAGTATTCCCCGTTCGTGAGGTGGCCAGCTATTCGTGTTCATTATCTTAACATGCCCAGGACTACTTGCATATTCGACACAAATGCCAAACGCGACCAGGCATCAATTTCAACAGCTGCTCCCGGGGATTCCCATTGCCTCGCTCACTGGCCTCCGGTCTCCGGTCCTCCATTCTCCGTTTCGACAAACGAGGCGAGTGCTGAAAAATGCAAATCAAGTTTCAAATATTTGAACAATAATATTTGTGGAATGCCACCCAAATTACTCACGCAGTCCAAAGCCGAAGCCGGGAGCAGGAACCGGAGCCGGAGGAGCTGGCGATGGAGGGATGCATATTTAAAATGTCGCGTGCTGTTAACTTTGAAATGCCAAAAATTAAGGGCTGTTGCAGGCGAGGGGATGATGGAATATATACATAAATGGAGGATAACCCCCGGACCCCCAGACCCAAAACATTCTAATTAATAGCGGCGGGATAAGTATTCCAAAAAGGAAGTGCGGCGAATTCAAACGGATATGTGTGGCGGCATTAGAAGCGGTCTAACCAGATGCTGATCCGCCGCTGCTCCTCCTCGCCATTCGAAGCTGTCAAATGGACGCATTATGCATATAGAATGAGCAGGATGCCCCTCCATTTGGACAGCTTATCGGCTACCGTCGCTTGAGTGCCTCCAGTGCGGTCCGATCCAGGTGCCGGCTTACCTGATTTACCTGGCCACCGTGGGCGCCGCGCCGCAGCTATCGACGACACATTGACAGGACATAATCGGCACACTTGTAGCGGCTTATCTTAATTGCTACTGACCTGCGCAACGTTTCGAGTTCCCAGCTCTCCCAGGTTTCAGGTCCCAGCTCTCAGTTCTCAGCTCTGAGCTCTTCCAGCTCCCATTTCCCAGCTACCAGCTCCAGTTCCAGTCCAATCCGAAGGTTTCTCAGGTCCCGCGAGTTATTTTAAATGCGTTTTTCAAGTGCTTGCCCGCCTAAGAGCGTCGGGTATGCCATACACTAAGGGAAATTTACATATAAGAAGATTTTTTGAATAATATTTAAATACCATGAAAATCTTATAAATATTTGATTTAAGCTAAAACGTGTAGAAAATCTAAATATTAAATGAATAGTAATTGTAATAAAGTAATAAGTAAAGTGTTCAAAGTTAATTACAAATGTTTAAAAAGATCAAATTCTAAATTCTAAGGATTTCAAAGCTGGAAGATCACTGTCAGTTTATTGTTTATAACAAATTGTATAATATTTTAAAAAGAAATGTATCTTATTTCTTAGACCCATTTATATTACATTGAATTAATGTTCGGATATTCCATTTTATGATATTTTAAAAATAAATGTATCTTATTATTGAGATCCATTTATATTACATTGAATTAATAGTCAATATTCCATTGAAATACCTCAAATTGATACCTAACATATTTAGTTACCAAAAATTAAACTAGAAATTTTGAATCAATCTCAGAAAATAATATTACTTTATAAAATATAAAACAATGAAATACTTCTTAAGATAGATGTTATTTAAGCAACAAATATTTGAATTATAGACTTACAAAGAATGTAAGAAAAACCTCTATGGGTTTGAGATCAATTAAAATGGTGCAGAAAAGTATGCAATGAAATATTTTAGGACCCGAATTATTGGTTGGCAACATTTTTGTAAGGGTTTTTAAAGACCTATTTAATATTATACATTTAAATAACGAGTTTTCCAACAATTTCTCCACCTTATATTGGTAATATTTTTGACATTTTCGAAAACGTAAGCCCCAAAAACATTAATATTTAAAAGGTTACAACTTTTTTTACATGAATATAATATAATGGAAAAGGATATAATCTTCACACAACTAAAATTGTAAGCTTCACTTATAATTACATAGTTTTAAACGTCAATTTACTTTTAAATTTAAAATTTTAAAATATTTTTTGATAATGCCAAAATAAAACTCTGGAAATTGGTACATACTTTTTCATTTTTCTAGGTTTTCGGTGTACTTGCCTCGTGTGTGTGTGTCATAATATTTAGCATATTTGTTTGTTTTGCTGCTCTCGATGGCTTTTCCGCTTCCATTTTCCTCACTTTTCTTTGCTTTTCTTGCCTTTTTGGTGGCGGCCAGCAGCTGGGCTGGGCGTTTGTGGTCATTGCTAATTAAAGATTATGCGCTGCGCGTGTCCCCAGTGCATTCCCCGGATCGATTCGGATGCGGATCGGATGGGATCAGATGGATTCCCGGGATGCGGACCAGTTGGGTGGGATTGCTGGCTACTGGATACTGCTACTGGATACCCGTATATATCGAGTGCCGCTGTAAATGGCCGTGGATTGGCTTTTGTTTTATTCCGCAGAAGTGTAAATTGCGGCTCAATGTGCGAAATTATCATTACCATATCGGGTTGTCAAGAATTTTAACGGCCATCTGTGCGCGAGTGTGTGTGTGTGTGTGACAGAAGCAAGCTCATGTAAGTGCTCTCATCGAGTGGATTTACGCGGAATTGCTCTCCCTCCCGTCTCCATCTCCTTCGCCATCTGTCTCGCTCTGCCTGCCGCCCTCCCTGATGGATGGAGCTGCCAGTCCAGTTCAGTACAGCGCCTGCCCTCCCGCTCTCGCACAGGTGGACACCCAATATGGCTATTGAGTTATTCACTTTGACATGCCGGCAGCGACAGTGGCATTCCACTCCATTGTGAGTTGAGCCGAAAACTGCAGCTGGAATGCGTATTAGCAATAACAGGGCGCATATTTCATGCACTTTTCGTTACTCTCGGCAATTTTTTTTGTTGGGGGGCTCCCGGCTGAATGTGTGTGTGTGTGCGGTTTTTCAGGGTGTGCTTGTGTGCGGATAAAGAATTATGACAACATGGCATAGTTGGTGAAAGTATTTTGTATGCGGCAATTAGGAGCGACCTGGCGGTTGCATGCCCCACCACAGTTACGTTACGTTGCCCCTTGACGTGCCTGCCTGGCTTTTAATTACGCCCCTTTTTCGGCAGTACACACGCACATTTTTGGCCAATTTCAAGAGGGGAGCTTAAGGTCAGCTGCGAGTCCTGCGGCCCAAGCAAAAGCAAAAGTCCAACCCTTGGCAAGATGTCTGCCGCTGCCACTGTGCTGCTCGCTCGCACACAAACGCACACGGTACACACAGCAAACCGGTTTCGCACACAGATACTACACACACAGAGACACAGGTTCAGCCACAGAGACAGTGAGAGCAAGGGGTTCAACCTCTTTGCATGGGGCGGAGACTTGAGCCGCTGCTCTTGCTCTTATCAGATGGCAATAAGGCTGCGCGCCTCTCTTGCTCTCCACTCACTCTCTCTCTTTCACTCTCTCTCGCTGCCGCCTGATATGTTGCACGGAATGAATTGTTTGCCTTGTGCGAAATATACATCACGCCACCAGGTCTGAAGTACACTACAGTTGTCTCGCTTCAACGCAGGCTTTGGGGCCATTAAGAGCGGGGGGAGTGAGTGAACGGGAGGGCTGACTTCTTCCGACGCAGCATAAACTTTTGCCAAAATGTTGCAATTGTTTCTTGGTGTAGGTGTAGATGTGGGTGTGGGAGTGGGAGTGGGTGGGTGGCTTATATCGGCTGGGTGGTGGCAGGATCCCCCATCTCGCTCTGGCTCCAGCAATCGATTCAGCGAAGTGAACTGCATTTGCGGCACTTGCACTTGAATGCATTTTAAAGCCCCAGGCCAGAGCATATTTTTCCACCAAATTTCAACAATTTCAACAATGCCCCGTCCATTTGCCGTTATGAACTGCATACAGACGCCGCTCTCCACATGCATACCTATGTATGTTTGTATGCACGAATCGCACACATGCACAGCCGAATTGCACTGACATGCCTCTGTGTGCATTATTAACCAAATATTTTATATTCATCTCTCTGCTGCACACACTCTCCTTCCCTCCTGCTTTTTTACCGCAATTTCATGTCGTTTGTCCGAGTGTGTGTCTGCCTGTGTGTGGCGCTGCGAATGTGTGTGGGCGGTGCACAGTGGATTCCCTTTTAATTAACTCAATTCCATGGCATTTTCTCCTCTACGCTTCGCTTTTCTCTTTATTTTTTTCCACATATTTCATATCCTTTCCGACGCTGTGACGTGATGTGGTAATAAGTTGCATTCTTTCTGTGAATTTGCAATAATTGCCCGGCAAATGTTAATAAAACAATGCTCACCGTCGATATGTATTGTCAGTAAAAATGAACCCCCTGCTGGGTTTATTTTTAAATGGCGCATTTTCGGACACTATCGAGGAGTGCGGGGAGTACATATTTCGGTAAAGTATAATTAAATTTGCACGGAATTCCATATTTAATCGGAAATATTAACTGTCAAGTTCATTTGCCACGCTCGGGTACAGGTAGCACTCGGACACATGGAGCCGAAACAGGGTATTTGGTGCACTTTTCTGGTGGAATATCAAAATATCATGTCTCCACTTTGTGGATTGCTTACACACCCACTTAATATATTATTTACACTACCTAAGTACTCAAAAAGTGACCAAGCTTTAAAAATATGAGCTACAGTAGGGTTTTTAATGAAATATAAGATTAATATTAATGTCAATATTACCTATATAGTTATTTAGAATTTATACCTAGTTTTTTACCAAATATTATAATTCTCGGACATTTTTTTAAAACAAACATTTATTGAAAATTATGACATCTAATTGATTATAAACTCCTCTTAATGAATATTATCTTTAAATATGAGTTTGATAATTCTTCAAAAAGTCTATAAGGGATTCATAACCAGACTTTAAAAGGTTTCCGTTAGATATTAGGATTATAAACCTTCTAGATAGTATATAAAGTCAGAACACTTTGTGTCAATACATTAGGGAAATTCATATAAACAATATTGATTTAATTTTGATTAATTCAATAGTAATTAAACAGTACAATCCTAACATTAAATACCAATCTTATTTGCATAGAAACTAGGAGTACAAACTCCAACAACCACAACCAATTTAAAGCGAGTAAAAACCCTCTAAGATAAAACTCAATTATATATTGTATTAGGCTTTAAAGAGATCTCACTAAGTTTGTGTAGGTAAGTAAGTGAGTCTCCACCGCACTTAACGAACTCCTTCCTGACCAGAAAGGACTTTCTCCTGGCAAATTAAATTTGATTGCGCGGAATATTCCTAATACAGTTTGCTTCTCGTCGTCCTCCTCTGACTTTTCAAAAAGGGCGAATGGGGCAGACAGAAGACAGGAGAAGAAGGCCTAAGCTAACCCGGAACCGGAGCATCCTTTGCCAGGTCAAACTAATAAACTTTCCTTGCTTTTTTCTCTGGTTTTCCTTGGGCCCGCAGAAACCTCATCTCGTCTGGGTCTGGTTCTGGGGCCTTTGTCTTCGCCGCTCCATCTATGGATATAATTGCTGTTTAAAGGACCCTCTGGAGTGGAAGTGGCAGAAGGAAGGAAGCCAGGACTGGCACCGAGTGCAAATGCAGCCTCCGACTTCAAGTTGGGCATTTTTGTGAATTATTTTCCCATTATGAGCAGATTAAGTTTATTGTGCGGCCATTGGCAGAGGCAGAGCCAGAGCCAGAGAGAGTCTTAGCAACCCGGTGGATTTTCCCCATTTTCCTCGACTTATTCTTGGCGTTTCCAAGGGGTGTAAAATCAACCCGACATCTCGGCAGGAGCCGGGGAAAATTCACTGCCACTCCCACGCGCACAGCGCCAGAGCCTTTGTTTTGAGGTCCTGCGGAGCTCCAAAGCGAGTCTAAATTGAAAGGGACTAAATGGCAGAAGGGGAGGTGTGGCAGCAACAAGGTAAAACGAAGGTAAACGGAGGAAAAGTATTTTAACGCGGTCTGAATTTCAAAAGTTTTCGCAAAGGTACAAACGGCTCCAGGCGAAAAACGGGAAACGGAAAACGGAGCCCGGGAGTTGGGGAATCACTTAAAATTCCCGACTTGATTCCCTTTGAAGCCTCGTTTGTTTGTATGCAAAATGTTGTGTTTCATAATTTCCTCTCATTCTGGCTTTTCTTTAACGTGTAAATTAGAAAATACCAGCGACGGGGAAGACGCTGAGCACACACACATTAATTAGAATATCAATGGAGCGCCGTCTTTGTGTGTTTCGGGATACAGGAAATGTCACCTAGTCGGTGACTCCGAAGGACTCAAATGCCAGAACAGACAAATAAATCACAGTATAAACGCCACACAGAGCACAGAGCACTGACATGACCGGACCCACCTACCAAACAAATGGAAAGGCGGAAAAATGGCAGTGCCACTGGATGTGGCAAGGGAAAGGAAACGAAAGGCAAGGAAACCAACCAGATGCACATGCAACAACCGCAGGCACCCGAAATGAACCCAGAACACATCGAGAGGCAGAGGTAGCGGAGGGAGATGGGGCTCGGATTGCGGGCAGGAAAATGATGTATGGATTTTTTAACGCCGCTGATTGTCTGCGCAATCGCCGGATCCATGTGGCTCCACAGCCAGAGACCCAGAGCCAGTGCCACATGAAGCCACATCGAACAGTAGCCCCTGGTTGGTTTTTCGGGAGGACGCATTGAGGATTCCAGCGCCGTAATCAGCGCCGCATGTGGGGAGCATTGGACGAGGGACGGACGGACGGACTCATTCGAGGACCCAACATGTGCTCGAAATGTGTTTATTCCACGTTAATTATAAAAATTGATTTCTGCCCTCATGCGAACTATCCAATATCTGCACTGTGAATCATGTGAGAAAATTAGTAATATCAGTTGGCTTTAATTAAGGTATTCGAGTATTTAGGGATTTAAATTTAATGATAAATACTTTTTATGCCACATTTATGCTTACTTTATCACCTAAAAAGAAAGTTTTCAGTTATTAATAGGGTCTACACCTATTTAGCTTTTGACTTTACTATTTTCCTTCCTTTTAAGGGTTTCTTCATGAGTTAAAAGCGTTTTTTATATATTTTATTTTTCTATATTTGAGTTTTAAATGTTGTCGTCTGATTTGCCTGCGTGGAGCGGTGGGTAGTGTGCTGGACTATGAATTTGCTGATTGCCTCGAGTTCGTATACGGGTCGTAACAATTCTGTGTTGTCAGTATTCTTAATGGAATTTACATATAATAAATACATCCTTTTAACCAAAATTAACCCCAAGCAGGGGTTGAATATACAAATGCATTGAAAGATTGTCATTGTTCTTCATCAGTAGCCATTAACACTATCCAGAAACAGTTGAAATGTTTTCGGGAAAATCGTTTAAACTGAGACTTCGATCTATTGAAGGTATATTTAGGATAAATTAAAAAAAAACTAAGTTACGCTATTCAAATCTTAATATTCACCTACAAAATCATATTCTCTAGAATTTCTTGTAGATATTCTCCCTCCACTTAAGCTCCCCTGTTCGGGGTCCCAGTTTGGCGTCAACAATTAGCAGCCAATACGGTTTGGTCAAATTTACGAGCTGCACTCCGGCCTGCCAGCGTACGTGACGTAACGGCTCCTCCATCCATCCAGTCAGCCATCCACTCATCCATCCCCGTGTCAGAGGTTGGTAGGTAGAAGATCTTCTCCCCAAAGACGCTGGGAAAATGTATTTATTTATATTTTGCGGCCAGTCACGCACATTCGCTGGTCATAAAGTGTCGCCGAGTTCTCTCCGCCTCCACTTGGCGGTGGTGGTGGAAGCACCAAAAATATCCACGTGCCGCTCTTTTATTATTGTTTTCCCATCTTATTTATTATCCAACTTTGGTTCTTCATCGCCGTTTTGTTAACATAATTTAACCGAATACCGATTGGGAAAATTTGTAGCTCCTCCGCTCCGATTTTTGTTTATCTGGGGTAAAATTAATTTCCATTTAATGTGGCAAACGTTCTTGTTGACACTAGGTAGCCATAACCTGGAAGGAGATTGGGTGATACTTAGGTGGAGATGAGGTCAGGCTGGAAGGAGATATGACGGGAGCTGGAGCTGTCTAAATAGATTCTAAGTTCAAAGTTTCCTAAATGTAGCATTTAGGTTGAGGTTTTTGGGAAAATGAAATGGGATTTATTTAAGGTTGTCCGTTTTTTACATAAATTCAAAAGAATGTTTGTTAAAATAAGTATAACAGAAGGTAATTGAAAGAACTATTGCCTACCTTTTTATAATACAATTTTTAAGCTTTTTTTCCTTTTAAATAAAGAAATATCTACAAATTGTCACACTTCAATCCTTTTATAATTTTTTAAAAAGTGCTATGACCTTTTTCTAAATTTTAGTGGAACTTAGCTACAAGATATATTTTAGAATTTTAAACTAATATACTAATACGCCATAAAATAGCTATACATACGTATTAATTATTATATTGTAAGCATTTCAGGGTAAGCATTGTGAAAATGTTTACAATTTCAATCATTTTTCACATCAAATTACAATTCTGATATCGAGTCTTCAAAGTTCTTTAGATTCCAGTGAATCTTGAGGCTTCTCTATTTATATTAATTATTTTTTTCGTTCTCTATTATAATTAATTATCCAGGAAAACTGCAAAATAAACCTTACAATAAAATAAACACCCACAAAAGCGTTAAATAATTATTCTCTTCATCAATTAATCATCTTCCACGACTTCTATTTAAATTTTAGTAATTTTCCAGTCAGCACTTTCCACCTTCTACTTCTAGAAGTACAATCCACCCATCAGCTATCCGCAAGATGCACTACATCAAGTGCAGCCTAACCCTTTGGATCGCCTGCATGGTTGACTAAACTTCAACACTCATTAACACACAATGCGGCCATAAACAACAACAACCACAGGCTGGCCAAAGTCGAAAGTTTCGGAAAACTGAAAAGGAAGGAAGTTGAGCCGCCAAAAACGGAACCATCTGTCCCGAGACTTGAGTGACACACAAAAAAAAATAAGAGGGCAAAAAACGAGGTGAATTGAAAGAGTTGGGCAGGGAAGTTATTAAAAAGCGATAAACCCAGAGCAAAACGCATTTGGCGAATTGTTGAACACCTTGTGGAGCGGCGGTGGCAGCAGCTCGTCTTCAACCACGTCTCCGGCTCTCCCCCGGAATTATGGAATTCTTATGCTAAAATAATGGACCCACTAACCGGCTTGGTTCATCGATCAGTAATAAATTTGTTGCGTACACCGGGGGCCTACCTACAACGTGGAACAAACACAAAAAAAGAGCACGGGAGCAGGAGCATGTCGCGCGTTTGTTTTATTTCTTTAATTCATGAGCAGGATCGGATCGGATGGGAACGGGAGCGGAGGAGCGACCAACTGTTCACGGTCTGTCAGGTGAAGGTGCGTTTCGCCAACTGTGCCGATAAGTCATTGAAAGTCAATAATATGTGGTCCAACTTCTGCTCTTCCTACTTTCATTCAGTAATAGCGAAGAGAGGAGAATACGAGTAATTCAATCCCGTTCATCCGGTTTCACGGTCGCCACCAGTCACTATTTCCAGTCCCCCGGCTGCAGTTGCAACCGCAGAAGTCGCCGGCTCTTTTTTTTGGCGTCTTATTTATGACTTGTGCCACCACTTGGCTACTATCTGAGATTTGTGTTTTCATTAATTATGCAAGAAGATGCCTTCGGGTCGGCCTGGGTTCTCCTTTTGGGATGATAAATAGCCCGAGATTAATAAGGCGCCTGGCTAAATGGCGTGGAAAGCATTCAAAAGTCAACGATTATGAAATTTTGAGACCTTATCTGATTATGTTGCTTGTCTTGACGAGGTTAATCGGGAATGAAATCATTAAAGGGGCATCTACAAAGCATAAGCCAAAAATGAAACTAATTATGCATTTGAATCCCATATCTTACCTTCGATTTTTAACCCTTTTAAAAAACAAAACCATCTCTTTATTTGATTGTATTCAAATTCTTTTCATTTTTATTTTTATTTATCTTTTTTTTTTGTGGGATTTTCTGCTTGGCTTTTTTCAATTTTCAATTTGATTTTCTTGTTATCCTAGTTTTCTTCTTTTGTTTTGTTGAAATTTGCAAAAATCGAAGTTTTAAACAAAATAAATTCTAACTTTTTGTGGTTTTGTTGTGTTGTGTTTGCTTCAAGTGTATTTTTCAAAGGTTTTTGCTTTAACTATACAAGAAATGTGGATTATTAAACGTTACCAACGCTGATTACTGAATATATATATATATTTATGTGTATATTTATATATAGAGTGTATATATGCATTATTGTATGTGTCTAAATTGCTGATATGGGCTGCTAAACTTACAAAAACAAATGACGCCGAAAATAAGTGGTCTCGGAGATGCGCGATAAATTGTTGTTAAATGTTTACAAGTTGTGCGTTAAGCTTACGAATTAATTATATATGTATATATTTATATTTATATTCATTATTTGTAAACGTTAAACATTATGGTAAAATTAAATTAAATTTCAAAATCCTTTGCGTTTGTTATTGTTTTGCTCACACGGAAAAAAACACAGACTGCAGTTGTTGCTTAAGAAGCGATTTCCAGAACCCGACTGAAAGTCGAGTTGTGCTTTTTGGGAGGCCGAGCATCCATTCTCTTAGACCTCGACGAGTCCGGAGTTTATACAGTTTGCTGAAGAGGTCCTGGGCCCTGCTGATGCTTAAAACCAATATAGATCCTTCGAGGTCTCCTGCACTTGCGCCTCCAGGCCTGTGAAGAGAGGGTAAAATCAATTATTAGTTAAATTATTATAATTACATATTATTCTTAATATAAAAAACCCTCAAAAATATTTAAAAATAATTATTTTTACAACTTACCCGCCATTGTGGGATAGCTGGAGTACTCCAAGGCGTGGGCCGTCTGCTGATCGTGGTGCAGTCTGCAGAGAAAGCACAAAAAGAAACCCCCCGAAAGGTTAAGACCCAGTTAAATCCTAGATAAAGCATGACTCACCTGGTGCTGGCATGGCTGGCATACTGCTGGGGCAGCCGGAGCAGGCTCCCGTACTGGGCCATGTTGTGGTGGTAGGCGTGGGCGTGGGCTGCGTGCGCGTGCGCCGCGTGGGCATAGGAACCATAGTGAGCCGCCGCCGCATGCGGCACCCACGGATCGGTGGCATAGCCGGTGTCCGTCGCCGAGCCATACAAGTCGCTAACCTGCAGATGATATCCGATCGGATTACAACTTATTTAGGAAGGGGAATAGCAGCAGGAGGAGCATGAGCAGCCAGGAGCGGATCCTCCTTGAAGTCGTAATTGCCTCACGTATTGCAGGTAATCGCTCGCTTCTGTCCGCCGGCATTGTTATTGGTTATTGGTTGGTCATGGTCCTGGACTTACCTGGGGATGTGTGGGCGCGGGTATGGGGTGCACGTAATTGCTGTTCCAGAACGACGGTGGGAAATTTCGACTCGACATCGGGCTGTTGCTCTCTGCAAGCACACACAAATGGGGAAAATCGGGTTTTAAGGCAAATGGCAACATCAAATAATACCAAGTACACTCAGGGATTCAGGGATTATGGTTTAATCGTGCTTAAATTTACCAAGAATGGCAAGGACAATCGAACGAGAGAGAGTGCAAAAATCCCAAGATCTTTAAATACTTTAGAACGATTTGAGAGCTTTAGGAGATTCAAGCAATAAAGCTCTTAGAAGAGCCTCCCTCGAAGAGAAAAATGAGTAGCTCTCAGAGCTCAGCTTAAAAGAAACTCTCTCGTTCTGAGTAGAACAATTCTCTCTTCCACTATTTTCGTGCAATGTACAAGCAAAGTAGCAAGAATTATACGCTTTTCGTGCAATGTACAAGCAAAGTAGCAAGAATTATACACTTTTCGGGCAATGTACAAGCAAAGCAGCAACAAAACATTGAACAAAAAAAAAAAAAAAGATCTAAAATCTTAATGTAAAAGTGGCCTGTGCTTTCCATTAAAGGCGAATATCTTTGATAACTAGTGACCTTTGTTAATCGTTTTACAATTCTTTCCAGCGGAGTTGCCTTGACACTTTCACATTATTAATCTAATTAATATATACCTTTTCGCAGCACCTTTCACAAATCAAATATTCTGTTAAGATTCTTTTAAAAACTGATTTCTTGGCTAACTCAAGATTCTCCAATAAATATTCTACAAAAAAATAACTCTAAAGAAACAATTGCCTCAAAGAAGCAAGTGTTATGATATTGCCGCCTCTAGGGGCAATTTCCATTCACTTGCGGCAATGATTAACTGGGAAACGAACACATTCGAGCATTTCCAAGATGCTCGCGGATTGGGGCTGGGTTTCGCGGATTGGATTGGGTTAGGGAAACTCCTTTGGGCTCCTGCTCCTGCTCCGTCTCGGTGGCGGCGCCATGGCCTGTTGCAAATAACTGAGCGGAATGTTTTCGGTTGTCGTTCGTGCTCGTTGTCGCGCTGTTGTTCGGGATCATCACTTGTATTAAATGGTTGTAAATCTACGCGTTTATGAAATCGCGCCACGCCAGAGCCAGTACACAGCCAGAGCCAGAGCCCGAGGAGCAGCAGCAGCAGGAAGACATCTCCATTATGTGTGTAATGGAGCTCCCTGAGGAGGAGCTGCCGGCTGCTGCTGCTGCTGCTGCGGGGCCCCCAAAACCAAAAATAGCAACTGCAATTGAGCGGCGGAAGATACCAAAAACTTGCATAGGCTTGCATTTGCGTTGACAACATTCCAAACTCAATTCGAGGGAAAAATATACAACAACTGGTGGTGGCTGGCGGGCTTGAAGCTGGAGGATGTGCCTCTGGATGTGGCTGTGCCTGAGGCTGCGGAGGATGTGTAATGTTTGTGCTTGGCTGCCGTCGCGATTCGACAACTTTGGCCGGCACGTTGGCGAGTGTGCCATGCATGCTGATGACTCCAACTCCGAGTCGGAGTCGGAGGCTGTGCCTGTGGCTGATAATGACGAGGAGGCTGGTGGATGCTGGGTACTCGGATACTGGGATGCCATGCCGCGTGCTTCGACTCCTTTTTTATTTGTCGCAGCCAGCACAGAAGTCATCATCCGTTGCCATTGCCATTCACTCACTCGCTCAGCTGAGGCCGTGGAATTCCCATTAATGTGCAAACAAGCGGACTGCCAAAGATATTTTCCTCTTCAGTCGGCGGCGTCGGCTCCTTCTCGTTTAGCATTTCACTTTCTGGCTTTCCAGGCTTCAAAAGCGAAAGCCGCAGCAGCAGGAGCAGCCGCAGCAGTTTACCTGTCCTCTCACCTTTCACCTTTGTGCCCTAATGAAGTGACCCGCTCGAGTTGCGATTTATGACCTCCGATAAGGTTCGATCGCCAACGTTGAAGGATAGAGTTTTCTACACTGGGAACTTCTTTTTTTTAATTGAAAACATATTCATATACCTCTTAAATCTATGTTTTTACCTTAATTTAATAAAAACAATTTATAATTGTTATGAAACCAGAGTAGAAATAAATATTTAAGTCAATAAATAAATATATAACCTTACTTTTCTTTATAAAAGAAAAAGATTTACATTTATTAGCGCCCTAGCCAGTTCTTAGCATGATTTCCACGTATTTTTGGTTTTTTAAGAAATTTTTAAAATTTTAAAACGGCTTTTAATAAAAAAAGAAAAAAAAGAAGAATCTATTAATATTTGAATGAAACCTTTGAATATCATGAACATCGTCCAGGCAACTCATTATTCTACATCATTCTATACTCTACCCAGCCTCTGCCGGCACACTCACAGTACGTAAAGTATTCAAGCAGTGCAGTCTAATGGTAATTTTTGGGACTAAATCCAGCATTTTTAGAAAGTAAATAGGTATTACTCCGTCAAAGCTATTTTTCCGAATTATTACAAAATATTTTATCAATTGTATTCTCATATCTAGCCACTTTATTCTATTTTTAACTCACATAAAGTCAATTCTAATATGTTCTAACACCTCATATATCCCTCTAAATATCCAGTCATATTCCCTGACATTTTTCCCTTGTGCACTGCATTTGTATCTGCATCTGCGAATGCTTTCGTTAAAGGTACCTGAATATCTGCTTCTATATCTTTTTCGTTTTCTGTTTCCGATTCTCCTGCCTGTTTGCCAGCCTGCCTGCCTGCAGCGGGTGCCAAGGAATTTTAAATCGAATTCTTTGGGCATCTAATTAAATGCTCTTCGCAACAGAACAGAACCGAAGCGAAAGGCTGGTGCTGCCACTGATGAATCGCGTATTTGTCTCCGATCGAGAAACCTAACGCAGAAACAGAGAGAAAAGTGCAAGCGTGCCGTCCTGGCTATCGCTTCATCATCATCATCCACATGCCCTGTTTCGGTCTTGTTTTTATTTTTATTATTTTGTTTTTATTTGTTGTATTTTTTGCATTTCGTCTGTGTGTGGAGCAGTTAATTGAAATGCATTTTAAAATCGTAATGAGGAATCTATGCGGCATTCGGCATTGCCACCGTCAGACAACAACTGCTGAGGCAACAACATCAGCTTCGACCGCATCGCATTCCGGCGACATTTCATAGCACATTCCAACTAGCTATATATACATATATATATAGTATGTATATCTGGGCATATATAGCACACAGAGCGCATTGCAATACGAGCAAATAAATTATATATATAAATGCTGAAAGCTGAATGCTGAATAGTTTTAAGCGCACAACAAATGCAAAATGTGCCCAACCGTGTGTGCGTTTGTCTCTCAAATAGACAAATGACCAAAATGAACTTTAAATACCATTAAAAAGCCATAAAAACGAAGAGGAAAGCTACATACAACGGGCCTGTGCCTGCAAAAGTAAACAATTTAAATTACAACAAATTCGTTGTTTTGGTTTCAATCGTATTTTAAGGGACAGATTCTATAATCGGCAATGTGTGCCACTGTGCAGCGATGGATGCTTAAAGATGCTGAAATGCCAAGAGCAAACCTATTCGAGGTGGGAATTTTCCACAAAAAGATCATAGGTAACAATACTAGGTAGAATATGCAGGTATTTCAGTTTTAAGATCTTTATCTTAATTTGTATAAATTTTTCTGAAAATATGACAATTTTTAGGGTTAATTATTATTAAATTAAATTGTAATTCACGGAAATATGTTGATTACCACTTAAAGGTTTGGTTTTAATGATCTTTTAATGGATTTTATAGCTTATTAAATTTTGGAACATAAATTCCTTGTCAAATTCTGACTTATTATGAACATTTAAGTATAGTTTTATACATTTTTGAACGGTAAGTACATAATAAATATAATAAACTAGCAATCCCAAAGCGGCTTAGTCCGCTGCTAATATAATATGCATTGAGGAAAATATTATAACTTTGGTTAGAAGTTTATATCCCTTATGATTGACTTAAATCAAAAAAATATATATTATATTTTATATAAATAAGAAAAAAGGAATGCTAATAAAACGACAGTGATCAGAAATGGAACCATTGATTACCCGTTCGCCAGTTAAGAGCCCTCCCGCTAGACAATTCGTTGTTGGAAGCCGCAGGCTAAAGCTGCTTTAAAAAATTGGGATAATTCGAACAATTCTTATTTATTTGATTATTAAAATATTAAAACCTTCAAGAGCAAGATAAATTCTTATTTTGCTGACCATATACCATATAAGCCTTTTAAAACCTCTAAAAATGTTTATAAAACTTTATATATCTATAAAATTTCATTTATTTAATTTAACTATGGGGAATTTAATTTCCCAAGCAATAGTTTTCCCAACAATTTAATTGGCAACCCGCTCTCACATTCCACTATTTCTCTCTCTCACAAACCAGTTGCCTATTTGCCTATTTTCTGGTCTATTAATTGTCCTTCTCCAGGAAGCGTATTTTTGATTTAAATTTCGGCAAAGCCAATCAACGTAAAAACAGTCGGCGATGTGGTGGAAATTTCCAATTATCGCATAACGAATTGGGGGAAATGGGAAAATGGGGAATTGAATGGAAACTGCACAATTCGCACAATCAAAGTGCTGCTGCTGCTGCTGCTGGTGGTGGTGGCATTTCCTCATCAAAGCACAGGACGCGGGAATTTCGGGGGTAAATTCGAGGCAAGCGAGACAAGCGAGGCGGCAGCCACAGAAACTCAATAAAATCCCAGGTTTAACTGCAATTTGGCGGTGGCAACAAAAAAGGAATATGCCCCACAAAGAGCTCCAATGGAGAAGTTGGAAAATTGGTAAACACGTACGGAAAATTAGCATTACGAGGCTGGAAAACTACCGACACCTGCCCGGCATTCAAATGGGGAAAGAAACAGGTAATTGATTGATTGAGTCATGGCTGGGAATTAATAGAAGAGGAGGAGCAGCCTCCACAGAGATGATCATAATGAAAGGCTTCACTTGACAAGGCTAAAAATATTCAAATAAAAGCACACAGAAAACACAGCCAAGTGACACGCAAAAAAGGCATACATGTGGCGAGTATTTTTATAAACAAAAGTGTATATGGTGAGCGTTGCAGCTGATAGACGGACAGGCAAAACAGACAGGCATGAACAAACGAAACGTTTATCTTCATTAAAGGAGGTAATTAATTTTGAAATCGAAAGAACAAGCGAGTGGCAAGTGGCAACTTGATTTATTTGTTTTATTCCGTCTCGTCCGTCCTCCGACCTCCGTCTGTCCCGTTTTGGTGTTTCACATTCACAGACATTTCACAAACAGCTTGGCGAGAGGGGATAAAGAGTGGCATCTTAAAGTGATTCTACATATATCTTGGCAATGAGTGGAACTGAAATTTAAATATTTTAAATAGTTTTTGTGCAAGAAAAGATGGATTAAAAGGGTTTCGATGCGATTTAAAATGGGGGAAACAAAGCTATTCATCAAACCATTAAATATTGCTTAGATTTAAATTTAATTTGTTTAAAAGAAGCCTATATCTTGCTATCCAACTTAGTTTTTCTTTCATTAAAAGGCTCTGGGATCTTTAGGGGTTTGTGGTCTAAACTTGTACACTTTTCAAGGACTTGATGCTCATATTCATTGCTGCACTTGCCAAGATTACATATATTAACCTCCAAATAAACTTAATAGATAGTTACAACAAGGTCATCAATCAAGTTCAAAGTTAACCAAGCCTAGCACTTGGATGAAAAGTTTTTCGCGCTGCATTTCCCGGATTAGATACCATCCTTCCCCACATATAGCCAGAGTCTTTCCCACATAGTCACACATTCCTGAAGGCATAATTTGCCTGTTGTAAAATTTTCCGAGAACATTTTAATAACTTTGCTGGAACTGCCGGCGTATTTTTCACCTAATTATGCCCCCATTTCGGGGGACGGACAAGTGAGGCACCGCCGCAAATCGGGGCAAACACGCAAACTGACAGCCGGGACAAGTACATGACACGAGCGGGTCTTTGATCACAGCTCGGAGCCAACGGCGGAGCCACAAATGACTGGAAAATGGGGGCCTGATTATCCTCCAGCAGTGACACAGAAAATAAAAATGCACTTAAGAGGTCGAAAAATTCAAGATACGGATATTTATAATCAATCAAAAGTAGCAAATGTTTACTTTTTAATATCCTATAATCAAAAGGTTATAATTTGGAATTTTATTTTTGTTTAATTTTGCATTTTCCAATAAGTCAGCAAATCTTAACTCTGAGTTTTTATACCAAAGTTCCTATGTACTCAAAGACAAAACAAAAGAACTATTTTAAAATAATAACTAAGGACTTATTTTTAAGTTTTTCTTTAATGTTCTTATTTCCTTTATTCCAAAATTTTTCCCTGGATATTATAAATAGTAATCCTTCTTAAATCAACGCCATGTTAAATTTCTGTAGGCTGTTTTCCAACATATATTTTATTTTTGCTTCAAAAAACTACCTTGATAGTGTTTTGATCAAATTATTTCAAAAGTTGTTCAACAATTTATAAGCAATCATAAATATAATTGATTTATATGAATCCTGAATCCGTTAAAATCTAAAGAATCATAAATATGTAATAATATTTTTAAAAGGTCTTTAACATTTCTCTTTTGATTGCCAAAAGCTACTAAACAGGGGAATTAAGAGGCACTCGTTGAACAAAATGCGCAAAAATGTTAATTCGCGGTTAAGGAAAAATATTTAAAGATAATAAAAATACTCAGTAGATCATTTCTGATTTATGAGGCGACTGAAAGCAGTGTCATTTCTTTTATGTTTGCGTATCAAAAAAATAAGACAGTAATACCTTGTTTTGAATTTTCTAAAAGCATTTTTTGCCCGAATTTCTTTGCTTAAATTCTTCTTAATTTTTTATGTATTTTAAGAGTATCTTTTAAATTTTTCCCGAAACATATGCCGTCCTTTTATATTTACAATGACTTGTCTTACTTTTTTTAGTGACAGAGTCTCAGAGACACGCCAGAGTCACGACACTCTGAACTTTTTAAAGGTTCTATAAATGTCTTATTTTTTTCTAGTTAACAAATATCTAAGAAATATCTTTAATCTATTTAAGACACCTTGAAATATTTATTTAAGTCACCAAATATTTTTGTTTGCAAGACATTTAACCCCTTTTAAAATATTTTCAATGGTATTTTAAACATAGAAAGAAAGCACTTTGTTTTACGAATCCAAAATACCTATAAAAACGTAAATTTAATCCTTATGTCCTAGCACCTACCTTTAGTATCCTTGTTGTTGTAGTTGAGGGCGCGGGAGAAGTGCTCGTCCACCTGGCTGGCCGTGTCCCCTGAGTAATTGGAGAACACAACGCAGGTGGCAGACAGATACTGAGCTTGTCCCTGGCTGCTGCTTCCTGCGCCGCCGCCGCCGCCGCCGCTGCCCATTGGTGGTTCCAGACTCGGAAGATCCTTGGGAATGGCGCCCGTTCCTCCTCCTCCTGTGCTACCGCCCCCGCCGCCGCCGCCTCCCCCTCCACCCACCGATCCCGTTCCGCCCGCCGACGAAGGACCGCCCGCCGCTCCGCTGCCCACATGCAGCGGGTGGCTGTGGGAGTGGGCGTGGCGCGGGGAATCCGGACCGGAGGAGCAGGATGATTCATTGTGATGCTGATGCTGTTGGGAGCCCACCAGGCGTGCTGGAAAATCCGCGAGAGAAATGGAAAAACTATTAAATGAGCGAAGAGCGAGTGCGAAAGCGAATGCGAGTGCGAGTGGGCCTGCCTATAAAATATGATATAATTTATTGAATGCTAACTGGTTTGGAATGCCAGTGCGCCCCGCCAGCGATTTCAAGAATTTGCAAATTAATTAGCTACGAATGTGCGACGGCCATCTGCCTCTTTCACTCTGAATGAATTTCATTTCAACGGGCTGCCAAAATACAAAAAAATAAAATAAAATAAACTAAAAAAAAGAGGAAAACTGTTGCGCAAACATTGACATTGACAATATAAATGAAGTAGAGCACGCACATGAAGCGCTACAAAGGCTAATAGTTTTTATAATGTTTAAATATAATGCTCGCGTTTAATAAATTATTTATTCTCTGACTTTTTTTTAGCTTTCGTACGCTGAGTTAGGTCTTAGGTTGAGTCTGAATAGTCACTGTATTCAAACTTTCTAGGCTTGTCAGTAAGTGAGTCATTAAATGAATTCTTAAGAATTTATTACTAATCTTTTGAATATTTCTAAAACAAGTAGAAAATCGTGACTTTGATTACTAATAGAGGCAATAGAAGTGGAATTTAGTATTTCTAGGGTTAAAGTGCATCATATTTATGGTTACTCTGTAAAAATTAAAAGGAGCTAGCAAAGCCATTGAACTAAGAGATACCTTTGCTTTGTCTTTGGGACATAATATACTTCTTAGATATCTCTTAATAATATTAACAATTTTTGAACAGCCAAAATAAGTAAGTTCTTACATAATTTCCTTGATTACAGGAAGAGATTATGAACAGAAGACCTAACAAAGGCAGAGTACAACAGATACAAACATGTTTACAGATACGTGAGACGTTGTTCCCTATCCTAAAAAGCTTCGTCATGCCTTCATCTTGTTTTTCTGTGAAAAACCAAGAGTTTTCTAACCTCTAAAGCCCAGAAAAGGACACCACTTATTAAATTTTATCAAAAGTGTTTTTAATTCCTCCAAAAAGATGTCCAGAGCTATTCTGCAAAAGTTACATAGTAAAATAACAAACAAACAACAAATGTAAGCTGATTTTCGTATCTCAAACAATATATAGCATACTTTTAGGTGCCTTTTTAATAGATTTCAAAGCCCTGGTGATTTTTTAGTGCCCCAAAAATTGAAAAAAATAACAAATATTATAATGAGAAACTCATTTTCCTCATTTTAAGGACTAACCCTTCCTGATTTTCTGATCCTTATCCCAATATTTAATAAATTCTCAAAGAAAAAACCCTCTAAACTATCGTTTCTTTCCAATTAAAAATTATTAAGTCTATAAAACCTACTTCTGATCCTTCAATCCTCATCCTGTGATCTCTACTTACCTTCAGCTTCGCTGCGCGGCACGATGAGATCCTCTTCTTTGGTTTGGTGCGTATGCGGGTGCGTGTGTGTGTGCGAATGCGGGTGTGTGTGCGCGAGGGAGTGGGCATGGGCGTGGCTGTGAGCATGGGCATGACTTCTGCTGTGCAGCGAGTGTCCAGCGGTGCCGCTAAGCACCGGACTCATCCCCAGCCCCACGCTGCCCACACTGCTGCTGCCGGGCACATTGGTGCCAAGCAGTCCGCTTGCCGGACCGCCAGCCATGCCGCCCATGCCACCGCCCCCGCCACTGCCCAGCTGCAGGCCAGAGGAGCCCGCTTGGTTGGCCGCCACGGCCACTGCTGCCGCCGCACTATTGTGAGCGGCCGCCGCCACAGCCGCTGCAGCTGCATTGGCGCTCACCGAGGCCGGAAGGATGGGGCTGCAGGGCGAATGGGAGCTGCCCGAGGCGCTCGAGGAGGCGGCCAAGTTGACGCCCGATGAGGAGTACAGATCCTGGTTGAACTGGAAGGGTGAGAGGTAAGGGTTTTATGAGATTATTATTTATTTTTAAAGATTTATTAATATAGATAAAATATAATTATTAACCCAAACCGCTTCCTAACAAACTAAGGGCCACAAAACTCTACTTAAAGTCCTCTTCTCGCAACCTTCTGACATCCGAGCTACCCTTAACCCCCTCTTGACACATTTTTATCTATATTTGTGGACTCATAAGTGCCGGATTCCCAAAAGGTCGTCGCGAGGCAGGAGCGTAATGAGTTATGGGAGGCGTTGCAGCAAATTGAAAACGACACAATACGAGAATTTATGTAGATGGAAAATGCGAGTGGAAGCCATTAAATTTACGAGCGTTTGGCGCATATTATCACGGACTCGGAGCCAAGGTTGCACCGCTCCAAATGGGTGGAGAATCCAAGGGTTGGAGGTGCTCCCGAAGACGATAATCACGCCGCAATCTGCCGCTTAGCGGAGTGTCAAACATAATGCGGCGCTGGCGACGATTTACGAGCAACACCTCCGAGGCAGCCATCCCCCTTCGGCCTCCTAATGAGGCCCATTTGTGGCACCCTAGCCATAGCTGGAAAATAAATTTAACCCCTTGGATATTGCTGCCTCGCCATGCCACATTTGCTGCCCGAAAAAGAAACTAAATTCTAAATTTAAAAGCAAACTGGCAGTGGAGCGAGGCGACCCCTGCCCCAAATCATAGGCGCATGCCAATTATTATCGCGTCCAAGGGTTAATAATGGGTTAACCGGGCACGAACCATTTGGAGGAGTGCATCCATTGACAGCATCTCTGATTTACGAGCAGCGGCGGCGCAGATAGAACAGCTGGCCAGCCGCTTTGCCTTCCTTGTTAGCGGAGCCACTTAATTAGATAAAAGCGCCGAGTCAGCAAGAGCGACTTGCAAATAGATTCAGATACAACGAAGCAACAAATTGAGATACAGCAGGGAAGGTATAAAGATACACTTGCCGCAAATATGCGACAGATCATGTATCTGCATCTGTCACCGGGCTTAAGCACATAATCAATGCGTTCCGCCTTATCGCCCAACACTATCAGCGACGACAGCCCAAATTGGAGGCGGAATACCGGAATCCTCCCGAGGTGGATTGTGGTTGAGTGCGGCATCGGGAATCTGAAATCGCGAAACGAACATCGCGGATCGCGGATCGTGGCCAAAGTGCAGTAGCGTAGGCGAAACAATGCGCAGATACAGATACAGATACAAAACGCGCAAGCAGCATCTGCATTTTTATTTGTACACCGGAAAAAAAAGTACTTCAAAGTAGCTTCGATCTTAATTTTTCAATTATATTTATATTGGAACTGTCTAGTAAATATTTCATTAGTCAATATTTCATATTTCATTGTCATTAGTAAATATTTTTAAGAATCAAAGAATCATAACTATGCTTGATTATATAGGGGGGTTCAGTATTAGATGAAAAATATAACTTTATAGATTAAAAAATGAAGAAAAAAGCTTTGCTTTTTTGCAAGCTATTAATCCTTATCTTCCAGACTATGGTAGGTTGTTTATATATGGATTTTTAAGGAATTAAACTAAGCCAAGCTTTACCTACAATATCTGGCAATATAATAAACACTTTATTTATACTTTCTGGGGGTATTTAGTGCCCAATAAAGAATAAACAGTACTATATAATTTTCTCTTATTTATTTCTATACAAAAAAGTTTATAAGTTGAAAGAATTACTCATTTTTACGCCTTCAGCATATTTATAGGCCCAGCCTCTGCCGGCACACGGAAATAAATATTATTCTTACTATAGGTTTCTATAAGTATGAAAGATATGCTTTTGCCTTTCCTTTCTGTAAAGACTTTAAGAATTAACAGTTCTAAAATTTATGAGATAATTTAAAATATTGTTTTTCCTTAAATTGTTAATGAATTAATTAATGAAATCAGTTTAATTACGACATATTTTTTATTTTAAGTCTACCTGAAATATTTGTTTTGGAATTTTCAGAGAACACCTTTTATTATCTGGTTAGTATTTGCATTAGCAAGATCTTATCTTAAGATTATACTATTATAGTTCAAATAAAGCTCAAAAATTATCTTAAAAGAGATACTTTATCAAACTAAATATACTGTTTCTTTCAAGATATTTGCGCAGTGTATCTTTTTCTGCTGCAGTGTTATTAGCTGCAGGCGATATGTCGGTTATGCCGAGCAGTCAGACTGCCGATCACACGGCATAAATCACCGAGCATCGGCAGACGAACCAGCGACAACTTTTCGGGGCCCTTGGCTTTTTCCCGCTTCAGCTGCAGCCTCAGGTCGAGAGGCTCCAAGCTCCCTGGTTTATCTGCGATCGGTTGACAAAAGGCCCCAAGGATCGTAGTCGGAGTCGCAATCGGAATCGGTATGGTTATGTTATGGCGTTGGAAGCGCTGGGAGACAGAGCGCGATCGGCAAGAACTAATGGCGATACACACAATAAATTAACCGAACGACCCGCGGCCCCAAGGTTTTTTTATTTTTGTTTATTTGTTTTACTTTATTTTATTTTATTTTTTTCGGCTGCCTGGCTGGGCCAAAGTGTCGAAAGGGCGGACAAAAATTGTGCGTTTTTGGGCCGAAATAAACCGGTCATCCAGCTGAAGCTCTGAAGCTGAAGCTGTGGATGAGAGGATGAGGCTGCTGACTCAATCTGCGATTGGCTTTGCGGCGGCGGAGAAGCCGAAACCGAAACCCAATACAGGAGGGCTTAGAGGTTTATCGGGGCCGTTCGGTCGGTCCCTCTTTATGGGCATGCAAAAGCATAGAATCAGAATCGTGTCGTATCGGTTACTTACATAAAAGGCCAATTTCGATTTGGTGCCGCGGCCTTGTATAATTGGAACTTGCGACACAAGAATTTCTTTGTGCCCAGCGACAACGGCAACTGGCTGGCAGTTTCATTTTGGGCCCCAGGCTCCTCTTGGCCATGGCCACGGGCAGAGAGGCCTGGTCTTGGTCCTGGACTCGGACTTCGACTGAGACTGACCGCGAACGGATCGTGAGAACTTTTCTGTACTTGTCACAGAAATCACAGCGAAATCTTCGAAATCAATGTTAGCAAAAAGGCGGAGAGAGGCGAAAAACAAAAGCCAATATTGAGTCGCGGAATTCCTTGAAATGTTTCCCTTTATTTTTGCCAGCTTTTTTTGTGCTTCGGCTTCTGCTTCTGCTTTATTGTTTCGGGTTCCCCAAATCGATTTGCGTTCTGCGTGAATTCTTATGATTTGTTAGAAGCGTCTAATTATTCAGTCCCTCCGAGCCGGCCACAAAACAAATTGACGAAGGAGGCGGCAGTGGGACAGGGTTGGCCTTGGCCAGCAGTGAAGAGAGCCATCAATCAGACAGGACTGTGAGGGTCCTGGAATGACTCATCATCGGTGCTGCTTTCGCTTTTTAAAGTTGCCCCTAAACTTGTTTCAAACAAATGTGTTTTTGCCTTTCCTTTGACGAAATCAAAACAATAAAGTTGAGAGAAGCCAGCAAATGGAAACTGAGCATAGAAAATGGCCACAATTGTGTTTCCTAGAAGCTTGTCCTCCTCTTTCCATTTCTTTTTCCTTTGACAAGTGCTTTGTGTGTGTGTTGGCATAGCTCGGAAATTTAATTTCAAATTTAACCTACTAGACCTTGACTTGCAAAGACAATTCCTTGCTTAAAATCCCTGCCTTCCTATCCCTTTAGAATACATTTTATCAAAATATGTTTAAACGACTTTAAAGTCATTATTATTTTTGATAAAAGTCATCTTTTCTAACATTTACTTTTGATTACGATTATTTTTATTTTTAGGTATTTAATTTTATACAAAAAGAGCTGCATTTTCTACTGCTTTCTAGTTTTTTCTGTCAATTTTGTTGCTTTACTTTTTAAGGCAGTGTCTTAAATATGTGTAATTAGAAAAGTGGGAAATTTAAGCTCACTTAATATGAATTAATATTTATTAACTACGAAGTTCAAAGGTTATTTGCGAAATAGTTGTCTCCTTAATATCTTAGGGCTAGTGACATCCAACTATTGTAAACATTTGTTGTTATTAGAAATACATTATTCACTTTTTGGAAATAGTTATTTGCATTGATCCCCAAAGACTTTAAATCTAAAGACTATTTTTAAAACAGTCGTACGTTGTCCACAATTTTCCGCAGCTTATTTGGCATTAAATATAGTATAAAAACCACGCCAAAGTTTGGCCATTTTTAACACCTTTTTTATGTGCTTTAGCCACAAAAGCCGCGTCGGCAACTTAAGCTCCAAAATCGCCTCACCAAAAATGCTTAAACCACAATTTTTGTCATTACAACTTTGGGGAGTTGGTGGTTTTTACAAGATAGGATTTTGTTGTGACAGTTTTTATGAAGACAAGTGCCTAATCCTTGTGATTTTTTGCACATATCACTGGTTTGTGTTTTATTGAGAATTTACATGATATTATATATTTATTACTGAGCTAATACACACCAAAATACAATTTATTTGGGTTCCAGAGAACATAGTTTTTGAATTTACTAAGTAATTGCATTAAAAAAAATATATAATTTTGCTGTTCTTTCTTTAGAATGTCTAATATTTATAATAATGGTTAAGATAAATATATTTTGTTCGTTAAGCTCATAGGTATCTTCTTTATTTATTATAAAGCCTCAATAAATCACTGTTATCTCAAGAAAACCTTGGGTATAATAATTTATTGGTCAATACATCTATAATATAAAACCCATAATCTGTGAAATCTTACAAAGATACATCAAAATTTATCTATGGAAGGCAAAATATTTTATTGATCCTAAAACCATACTTGAATATGGGTTTTCTTTCATATCCTATTCCTTCTGAGAGGTTAATATATCCCCGATAATGAAATAAAAGTAAATAAAAACCATAAAAAGTACTCACCCTCTCATACTGGTAGAACGATCGACTTGGTCCAGCGCGCCCGTACAGATATGGATAGTAGGCACCGTACATAACTTCGGGGCAGGACACTGCCATCGTAATTGCAGTTGCAACGGCAGCTCAGACAACCACACACAACCACTCACTCGCTCAAGTCACGGCTAGATATCACACGGATTCGATTCGAAATATTCGCGCACGGGAATTAATCACAGGTTTTGCAGCGACGACTCCAATTGGAATATGTAAATTGGTATTGTGTATTGGTATTGTCACATCAATGCAGGTCGAATTGGATTTGTAATCGATATCGTTATCGGAATCTCCTCTGCGAGCGAGCGAGAGACTGGGAGGCAGGGTTGGAAAGAAAGACAGAGGGAGACAGACAGAGAGAGGCAAAAAGCTGGGAGTAATTATAAAACCGGCTCTTANGCTGCTAGTGTGCGCTTGGCCTTAAAGCGTGTTTTTTTCGTCGTTTTTATTTCTCTTGCTGGCTGGCGAAATTCCTGGAATGAAAACTCCGCTCGGCTAATTATATTTACATATTGTAAAACACCATCGCGTTTGTATCAAGAGCTATAATTGCTTTTCGTCTTCCTTTTGTTTATGTTTCTTTGAATTTTTTCGCGGTATTTACGTTTCTTTTTTTCTCCTCTCTTTGCTATTTGCAAACTTCTTTCTATGCAGTCGCCATTCCCGTTTCTTTTTCTTTTTTTTCTCTTTAACTTTCTTCACTTGTTTTTGCTTTGTTCGCTATTGTTGTTACTGTTGTTGTTGTTGTTGTTGCTGTGCAGGCAATTGCAATTATCATTTCCACATTGTTGATTGTTGTTTTGTTTTTCTATTTTTTATGCCATTGCCATTCCCTTTGGCGTTGGAACGTCAATTTCGTTTCCCATCCGCGTTTCCGCCGAAGAATTACAAAGAAGAATTGCCTCCGCCAACTGCCAACTGCAGGAGAAAATTAAGGGGAGAGAGAGAGAAAAGTGCAGGAGAATTGCATTAACAATTTGCTAATTGTTGCTAAGGAAAAATAAAAACTAATTTATACACAATAAGGGTAATTTTAGCTCGTTACTTTGCATGCGTGACCGACTTTAATCCTGGGATTGTTCGAATCAATAGTATCAAAGCATTTAAAATGGTTCGCATGTGAGCACACAATGAACACGTCATATTTTATGACGTGGAAAAATTCACAACAAGCTAAGCTTTCATCTAAAAACATTAATAATAACAAAAGCGTGTTCACAAGCGATGTTTAAATATCTTTTGGGTTTCGAGTGGAGTGTGGAAGTTTATCGAGCCAATAAAACGAAACTTGGAAACTTAAACTAATTAAGAGGGAAAAACTAAAATACAAGGGCTTTTCTTTAGCAACTTTTGAAAAGTATATTATAAATATTACTTGAGTAAGTTTATGGCTTTTAAGTGAACCAAAAAAAATGATTTTAGATATAAAAATATTAGAAAAATATTTACAGACCTTTAAGGTTTCTTTTCTTTCTCATATTTAATAATTTTTAATATAATAACATAAGACATTTAAAGTAATTAAGTTAAATCATTAAATTATTATGTCATAAAACAGTTTACAAATAAGTAAGTCAAATTAAATCGGGATTACTAAAAAGGAATCAATAATAAACAAAATTAGTATGCCAAATATTTATAAACAAATTTAAGGAGGATTTATAGTACTCAAAATAAGTAAAACTTTCATAAAAATATTTAAAAGCCATAATTTAAGTGGTATAAAATGAAGAATATAATTTACAAATTCAGATTAAGTCCGACGGGATTTTAATCTTTTTGTAAAATAGGCATAAATTAAACATAGTTTTAAATTTAATAACAAAAGAAAGGTTTCAACTTAACTTATGTTTTATTTAAGAAATGCCCGAGTTTTAAGTATCTGTACGGCGTTTTTTGTATAAGCAAATATTTTCTAACAACGATTTCCAATTAAACTGCTTAATAGTCTCAGCGCTCATCGGCACTACGTGGACTGCCGGCCACAGTGTTGTCTAATAACAATTCCAATTGGGCACAAATGATTTCCAATACAGAGACATATTCCCCGCGCGCAATTGGACCCGTCCCCCTCCACAAACTTCTAACACGTGAACTTACCACTTGAAACTGAAAAGCGTAATCCAATAAGATTGTCAGCTTACAATTCTATTTGCAGATTATATTAATATTTGATTAAAGTACACTTTTGAAATAATCGCAGGTAAAGAGATTCAACAAATTCACAACTCTTTTTCTTGATTTTTGATTCGATTAGAACTGACGTTTAGCTTTGTTTTAGTTTTGCTTTTGTTGTAGCCGCAGGCCGCTGTTAATTTGAATAGTAATTGAAGCTAAAACGCCCAGGGAATTCGCACGTGAATATTTGAGATATCGGTGCGCGCTTTATTTGTATTTTCGGATTCTCGTATTCTCGTATTTTGATTCTTATTTTTAGCCGAGTAGCAAACATTTGATCGGCGCACTCAATGAAAATATTTTCGCTAAATCCACAAAATGCCAAATTCCATAAATTCTTGGCGGCGCGCGAGAGCGAGAGACGGCGATGGAGCGAGCGAGATGGAGACGGCGAGGGCGAGAGAGCGGGAGCGAGTAGGAGAGAGTGGCACTTGCAGCATCCGCGGGAAATCTCTGCTGTGTTTTCTTGCCTCCAAATATAACGCACTTTGTGTGGAAAACAAATAAACTGCACTTGCCGCGATCGCTCACCGTGGATTTCGAGGATTTATGTTTCGCTTTTCACTTTAGCAATTTTAGCTGGCGCGGAGAAACGGAGAATCGGAGAAGCGAGGAGACACGAGAGCTCCGGCTGCCGCGCAATCGGAAGAGAAAAAAGCAACTGGCCAAAGGCAGCGGTAAATCCAACTGCAGCGGCCACAACAGTGGCAGCGCGGCGGCAGCGACGCCGGAGCAGAGTCGAAAACAAAATGGCAATTTCAAGGCGACCCAGCTCTCGCTCGCACACCGGACGAGTGCCGCCGACCAGAGCGAGACGACTAGTGTGCGCGCACGAGGGCACCGCCCACTTGATTGTGTTATTGCTGTTGTTTCAGTTGTTGCGGCTGGCCGTCTCAGGACACATCGGCGTGGTGTGAAAATAAAATGGAGTGCGTCTCAATTGTCTTCAAGTAGACGAAACTCCTACACGGTGAATTTGTGCGCCTGTCTCAGTGTGTGCGTGCTTGTGTGTTAGTTTGATTTTAAAGTTCGACAAACAGATTGAAAGGAATTCGCATTCGCCTTCGCCTTCGTCCTTTTGTTCTGCACCGAAAAGTATGCGCCAACTGTGTCAACAGTGTTTGCAGTGCCCCCGCAGTTCGTTCTCAGCTCTGCACTCTCCGCTCTCCTTCCAGTTCCTCTCCTCTCCACCCCATGCAGCGTGACGTATCCGTATTGATAATAATCTGATTGCAAATGAATACAATTTATTGTGCCTGCTCCTTTTCCCGGTTTTATTTCGCTGCTGATAGCCGGCTGACAAGATGCAGGATGCGGAGTAGCTACTAACTTTGATTGCTGCAGGCAAGATTACGAGTTCCCGGAAGGAATAACAACAAAAGCACTGGATAGTCACGCAAATAGAGGGTGAGGACCACTGGAAAACAGTTCAAGATTAACGGTTTTATTTCGAGGTCGCTTTCTTGCAGTACTTGTAAAATGTGAATTTTTAATATAAAATACTGAAATTAATAAACTGAATAGCAATTAAAGTTAACCTAAAAACCTATTGTTTTTTCCAACAACTTCAGGAAGTGTGGAAAGCAGAAAGCTATGTCCATTTAGTTAGCAGCACTAATTACACTGGTCGACAAAAAATATGCCGGCGAATAAAAGCCATTGATTCTGATAGATCTCAACCGGTACTTTACTAATCCGAAACTGAAAAGTTTCCATCACGTACAAATTTTGAAAAAATCGCGGTCAAAGTATCATGCACTGCTTGAATCGGCACTTTTCAAGGCTTAATAACTCCCAAACCTTACGTAGCCTAGAGCTGGTAGTCGGTTTAAAAGGAGCTTTAGTATTTCCCCTTCAATATTAAAAAAGAATTTCCAATGGGGGACCCCTGGTTCATTAGTTATAATGCTTATTACAAACCTAAATTTGGCACAAATATTTGCTATGTTGTAGCCCTAAAACTCCGCCGGTAGGATTTATTTCCTCCGAAGGGACCTATCTCCGACGGGAGGAGTTATCTCCGCTGGTAGATTTATCTCCTCCAGCGGACTTTTTTATTTTATAAAAAGAAACTTTAATTTTAACTCCAAAGACTTTGAATAGTATTAAACATAACCAAATTTCGTTTTCTCATTCTCATCATAAAATCCAATTCCAATATGACCCGTTTGAATCGAATGAAAATCAAATTCAAACAAATGAAGTTAAAAATTTTTAATATTAAGTGTTCGTCTTGTCTTATCAATTCACAAATATCCATTTAATAGCCAGGTAAATCAAAGACAATCATTAAAGTACAAAACATACGCGCAATTATTTATTTTCTTGCGAATTTCCAAATAAATCTGACCCTATGCAGTCTTCTCGTACAGTTTTTAGGTTTTTCGTTGTTTAAAACAACCCAGCGCAGCATGTTAGTCTTCAGAATTAGGGGAGAACAGATACGACTACGAAATAATAAGAACTTGACGCTTGGAAAGTCACAGGGGAAAGTAAAACAAATGTTTCATCGAATTTAATTCACATTAAAGTTGTTTGAGTTCGGGTTTGTTTAGTTTAAGGCGTTAACCGCTTGGGATCGCGGGGGAACATGGAGGTCTTACGGATGTTGTCCAGTCCCAGGTACAGCATCACCACACGCTCCATGCCGATGCCGCCGCCGGCATGCGGGGGACATCCGTAGCGGAAGGACTCAATGTAAGCCGCAATCTTGGAGGTATCTGGAAAAATTGGTAAATATTATTGCAAACAATTATAATCACAAGATATCGTTTCCTATCTGCCATTAAATGGGCACTGCAGATAAGATAACAGGTGAGTTACTCACCGATGCCATGGTGCTTGGCCCGCTCCATTAAGTACTCTGGATCGTGGATGCGCTGCGCCCCGGACAGGATCTCCTCGCCGCGCATAAACATGTCGTAGGAGTTGGAGTACACGGGATTGTTGGGGTCGGGCATTGTGTAGAAGGGACGTATCGCCAGCGGGAACTTGTCCAGGATGTAAAAATCAGTGTCGTACTTGGCCTTGACCAAGCGGCCCAACAGCTTTTCGTTGGGCGTCGACAAATCCTCCTCATCGCCCGTTTCTACGCCCGCCTCGCGAAGCATGGCCACGCCATCGGCGAACTGCAGGATCAGCGGAGGCTCCAGGAACTTAAAGGCATCCACCTTGTACTGCTGGCCCACCGACTCGATCTCCCGGGCGTACTTGTCGCGCAGTCCCTTGAAAATGGCCGTAAATGTGTTGCCGATCGTGTGCAGCACCTCGTGGTAATGGTACTTGAAGGCCATCTCCAGATCGAGGCCAACGAACTCGGTCAAGTGGCGATGGGTATTGGAGTCCTCCGCCCGGAAGACGGCGCCCACGGTGTACACCTTGTCAAAGTCGGCGGCGATGGCCATTTGCTTGTACAGCTGCGGCGACTGCGCCAGATAGGCCGAGTCCTTGAAGTAGCTCACGGTGAACACATTGGCGCCACCCTCGCTGGCCGCCGAAATGATCTTGGGCGTATGGATCTCTGTGAAGCCCTGGTCGGTGAGAATGTCACGGAACAGGCGACACACTCCCGCCTCCAGTCGAAAAATGGCCTGATTCGCCGGCGTCCTCAGGTCCAGCACTCGATTATCCAAGCGCGTGTCCTGATTCACGCGAATATTCAAGCCATCAGCATCATCGGCGTTCTCGGGACGCGAGGCGTCCTCGATTTGCAGCGGCAACTGGGCCTTGGCCTGCGAAATCACGAATAACTGCTCCACGGACAGCTCCAGGGATTGCTCCGTGCAGGACTCGATCTTGCTGGACACGGCCACTGCCTTGGCCTGGATATCGATGATGCTCTCCTTCGGAATACTGCAAGGAGTAACATTCACATTAATTTCACAATAAAGTAGGAAAAAAACGTATTTCACATTTTCGAGGTGCTATTACAGCAGCTCCATCGCACTTACTTGCCCGCAAACTTGACCATCTGCTTGGATATGATATCGCCCACGGCCAGGATGCACTGCACCGTGCTGCTCTGTTGGCGCAGGATGAGGAAGCACTGCTTGCCCTTGGCACGGGACGTATGCACCCTGCCGCGCACCCAAACCAGTCCCTTGCCCACCTGGCCGCTCAGCTCGTGGACGGGCACAAAGTTTCGTTCGCTGCGCTTGTCCTTGGACTGGATCATCTCGGAGAGTCCATAGCGTCCGGCGGCGTGATCCTCGGCAGAGTCGCCGCCTGCATTGTTGGCCGCAGCCGCCGACGCGTTCTCTGCCTTCTGCTCGGCTTTCTGTGTGGATTAGAAGAGAAAAGGTTATCGCGGGTTCAAAACACGCCACGTCCCCAGATCGGAACGGGAACGGCACTCACCTTAGCGGCCTTGGCCTGCTTCTTGGCTCCCTTCTTGGAGACCTGCTCCCCGTTGGCCACGTTCTCCTTGTCTTCGACCATCTTGGAATGCACGAAAACGGCTGTAAACGGAGAGGGTAATATATTTTAGTGGTGTGCCACAATAACTAGACCGTAAAACCGCACGAGTCGCTGGTGATAAGCAACAGGATGGAAACCTGCACACGTTGCGTCACTCTGCTATTAATACCCCTTAGCGGATGAAGTGACCCGCTTGCGAATAAGTGGCACTAGCTTCCGGACTGCAGTTCAGTCACCCGATCCCCGCCCACGGCTCCCCATATGTCTGGGGAATACGTTCCGGGGATTTGACCGGGGGCGGCGCGTTTCTTTGTCTATGCGGCTTGCCTCGCACATAACCTAAACCACACAGCACTTATGGCGCTGCATCGGTGGCACCACTCACTCGTTCTTGTCCCGATTTATTGATTATTTAAATAGTGCAACCGAGTGCTCGCGCCTTACCACTTGGATTCTGCCCTTTTAATACAAAAACGAAAAAGAATTCACGCCGGACGATGCAATTCACGAAATTCGTGTTGGGTGTGCCCGTTTTTCGTTAATAAAATTTGACCAAAAAAGAGAGCTGGTCACACTGCGTTGAACAAGAACGTAATCTAACTACGTAAGTGAACAAACGAGAACAAGGAGCATTCTTTCCTGAAACCAAAGGCAGGAAGTCAGCAAACAATGGTTTTAGAAATAATCTCCAAAACTGACTAAACGTTTCTTTTATATATTTATTTTGCCGGGTCGCAACAGGTGGTTCCATCTAGTTTTCTTTGAAAAACACATCACCTGAAATACATTGAACTCGGCGCGAAAATTCTAACGTGCCTGTGAAAACATCGATAGCACCATCGAACGCCTGCGTCAGCCGCGTTTAGTCGATTTCATCTGCGCCTCCGCCTCATCTCTAGTTCGATTTTTCGGAAACAATTAACAAGAAAAACAAAAAGCAATTTGTTTGTTTTTGATCGAATTAGTGCGTAATCCAGAGGTAATTATACCCCGTTAAAAAGTTAATTTGGCTACTGGGGCTTTAGTGCTTTGGGTCCTGGCAATTACTTATCGAATGGTGTGCTTCCCCGGTAATTTCGAGAAGCTGTCCAGCAAGTGAGTCACCATTTTCGTTGAGTACTTACCGTGCAGCACCAGCACCAGCTTGTGTATGTATTATTTACGCGTGTGACTCTCCCCGCAGCTGAACCAATTTAATAGCTGCGACTAGATTAAAGCGTATAAGTTAGCGGGGTCATTGGTGGCTGTGTAGGTAAAGTTAATAAACGTCGCCAGCCATTTAAAGAGAGCCTCCACGCCCACGGACAAAAGCTTGGAAGGCACACGTCATTTTTGCCACAACAAACAAAAGTTTTTGCACGATAAAGGAAACTTTTTGGATAACGAATGCTTAAATACCTTAATATATAGAAGATATAGGCTACAGCTTATCAGATCCTTCTAGATTCATTATTGACAATATTCTTCGTATTTTCAAGTTAAATGTCATCACACGAAGACTATTTTTTACTGCGCGTGGCATGCATCTTCGGCTTGCTTATTTGACTTTTTATGTGTATTGGCCAACTTCCGACTGAAATAATGATACTCTCCGATAAGGGTATTCAAAAGCATTTTGCGAAAGTTGTTTCCAAGTTCGCAAGTGCCAAATTGATTGATAATTAAAGAGGCATGCCACCAAAAAAAGAGTGAAACTCAACCCAGAGTCACTAATTAAATTAGCCCTTCGAAACAAACGCTAATATTTTCCTATCATTTCTGCTTGCAGGTAAAAATACATTAAACTCGGTGCAACACAAAGCAACCACAACAACAACCAAAGCGAAAGCAGAATGCAAGGTGAGTGCGAAGGGGCTAAGCCGAACTAATGGAACGTTTCTTGGGTCTCTACTCCACAGCGGTGTATCGGCAGTAAGAGATCCCTAAAGAGCAAAGGCAGCGAGCGAGATCTGCGATAATGTCCTGGCAAAGTGTTCCCCAGTATCCCCAGTACCAAGGTTTATTCACTTGATTTCCTAAGCGAGTTGTTCTGCTTTCCGGTTTTATGATAATCGCATGCTTTTGTTTGTCCTCCTGGGAGTGTGTGCGGACTCGCGTAGAATGCTCCGCCGAGTTTCCTGGAACGCGTCCCTTAAATATGATTCATTTTCATCGTTACTTTCCCCACTCACACTTAGAGCTCGTAACATGTTCTGTCTTATCATGGTTGAATGTACATATTTGCGGTAGAGTTCTCGTGGATGCTTGATACTCGCCAGCTCGCCTCGTGAGCGGAGAGCGTCTCATTTAGATTAAACACTTCTCCGTAGCTAGATTGCTCTAGCAGAAAGTCTTGAACATCTCTCTCCCAGTATCAGCGTCAAACTACAGTCACATGTCTCATCCCGCAGATCCCAACCAGCAGTACAACTATGGCGGTGGCTATCCACCTCAAGGAGGCTACGGTGGCGGCGGCTATCCGCCGCAGGGACCACCACAGGGCGGCTATCCACCGTACGCCCAGGGAGGCGCCCAGCCCTATCCACAGGGGCCGTATGGCACTGCCTACGGACAAGGACCACCACCCGGCGGCTATGCTCCCCAGCCGGGCTTCATCCAGCCACCTCCATCGGCCGGGGGATATGGGGCCTACGACGATCCGGAGAGCCAGCCCAAAAACTTCTCGTTTGATGATCAGAGCATTCGCCGTGGATTCATTCGCAAGGTGTACCTGATTCTGATGGTAAGTGTGGTTCCTAAGCTTTTCTTGCTTTGTCAGGGAATTAGTTTGAAATCTAGGACGGTTGCTGCCATTAAGTTATTCGTTTAAAGCTCTCTTAAAGTAACAATTATAAAAAAAAATGTCGTTATTCTAGTAAGCTGTCAATTGTGAAAAAAAACGAACTTGTTCTTTCTTTTTTTTACCATTTCCAAGCTTTGAGTTCCATTGTTTGGGGTATTAAACCGGATATTTTGCATATTTTTGCCTTATTAACTAGATAAACAAGATTTTTGACTAAATACGGACTTTTGTAAGACTTAAAAGTAATTATTTATTAAAAATTATGTACCTTTAGTACTGGGATGGGCTCTTACTGACTCTCTAAGCTCCCAGAGCTCTATTCTGTGTATTTTTTGGCTTCCCATTTCCGTCCAGATCATGGTTTTAGGTATTTTTGGTCTTCAATTATGATTATTATTAACCCACTTATTTTTCTCTTCTTAAAGGGACAACTCATGGTCACCTTTGGAGCCGTTGCCCTGTTTGTGTTTCACGAGGGCACAAGGAACTTTGCCAACCGCAACATGTGGCTCTTCTGGGTGGCTCTGGGCGTGCTGTTCGTGACCATGATCTGCATGGCCTGCTGCGAGAGCGTGCGCCGCCAAACGCCGACAAACTTCATATTCCTGGGCATATTCACGGCCGCTCAATCCTTCTTAATGGGAGTCTCGGCCACTAGATATGCTCCCCAAGAGGTGAGTCTCCGTGTGACTTGATCCTTGTCGAAATTATTCATTAATATTGTAATATTTTACCAATAGGTTCTCTTGGCGGTGGGTCTGACGGCAGCGGTTTGCCTGGCCCTGACACTGTTCGCCTGGCAGACCAAGTACGATTTCACCATGATGGGCGGCGTCCTGATCGCAGCCATGGTGGTGTTCCTGATCTTCGGCATTGTGGCCATGTTCATGAAGGGCAAGATCATTACGCTGGTGTACGCCTCCATCGGAGCACTGCTCTTCTCCGTTTACCTGATCTACGACACCCAGCTGATGATGGGCGGCGAGCACAAGTACTCGATCAGCCCCGAGGAGTACATCTTTGCGGCGCTGAACCTCTACCTGGACATCATCAACATCTTCATGTACATTCTGACTATAATCGGGGCGTCCCGCGACTAAGGCCTCGCACTATTTCCACTGTATTGTTTACCAGTTTAAACCGGGTCTAAGCTTTAACCGGAATACGAATATTGTTGTCGCGCGTAATCTCATCGGTAATAACACCCTTTTGCCCCCCGAAGTGAAGGCAATCTCTTCAACTAACGAATTACTCAAAATACTTACGATCTATATATACATTTCGCGTTGTGTTTGCCAACTTTCCGGTGTTTCCTTCTAGTTCTAAATGTCAGTTAAGGTGAAAAGAACTTACTTACTTGCTTTTCGTTATGTATTTTGTATTACCGCTTAAGTTGAGGTCTGTGTCCACTGGATGTTCTTCAAAATTCCCAAAAAAAAACAAAAAGAAATCAAAGAAAGAAGCAAAAATTATATGTATACCAAAAGATATGCCATTCAGATACACAAAATCAAACTAAAACCAATAAATAGTCACGTATAAAAAGTATATATTTATGTGAAAATATATAAGAGGCAACATGGCTTGCTGTTGTTACGAAAAACCAAGAAAAACTGTGTGTAATCACCGCGGAATCCCGAATCAAGTACCGAACATTGTAAATCAAGCAGCGACACTGAGTTTAAAGTCTCACAATAAAGCGCATCTATTTATTAAAGCCGTTTTGCCACAGAGCGCAGGCATTGTGGGGCTTCTCTCTGCCCTCTGCCAGCGGTTCATCCAGTCCCACCAGATGCAACTTCAGTCTGCAAGGGGAGAGCCTAGGCGGCGGTTGGATTACACCTCAACTACACCTTTATCGAGAATACCTTTTCACTTTATCACTGAGAGTCCCCGCCTTCACTGTGTTATCTGCGGCAGCACCTGGCTCTTGAGTTACTGCCCGTTTTAATTTTCGGGTTGACCTATTCAGTAGTTCGTGTGAATTTCAGCAAGGCGTTGCCATAAAATGTATCACTACCAGCAAGGCAAGTATCGAGGAGGTTTTCGCCAGGAAAAGTGCTTTTAGATTAGATAAATCCCCGATGGCTGTGACAAAAAGCTGACTGCAATGCGGAGAGCATGGAAAGAGTCGATGGAATCTCCCTGTATTGGCCCAAATGCAAGGGAAAGATTCTCCATGATTCACTTTACCATTTAAAGGGAGAGTGAGTATTGAACACTGCTGCCTGGCGAGGCGATATCTTATCTGGAGCGAGAGTGTGGTGAGTGGGTCTGTGATAAGCGTGGCGGCTAATCTGGAATCGTCGTCGTCGTCGGCCATATGTGAACACCTGGAAAGGGTTGGCCACCCATTAAGCCGAACCACTAGCACGTAACCGGCAGCAGTGCCGAGAGAGAGCTCTTCTTTATAGTCAGTCAGTTAGTCAGTCACAGCAATTAAGACCATGAGCAGCGACAACCATTTCCAGTACGGTTAGTCATCTTATTAACTCCTCTATTTCCTTGATCTGTCCTCCAACCACACAGGCGATGAAACGGGCGCTTATACAGATGCGGAGGCGGACAAGAGCTTCGCCTTCGATGACCAGAGCATCCGGAAGGGATTCATAAGGAAGGTCTACATGATATTGATGGTGAGTTATTGATGGAAAGTTATCACCCAGTATTGGTTATCAATAGGGGTATTTATTGTCAAGTAAAAGAGTTTTTCTATCTCAGAGAATTTATGAATATTGAATGATTTTCTGGATTCATGATTTCTTATGATTCATGGTTCTATTTAATTATTTATTTATATTAATCATACATTTCATAGCCACTTATTTTTCTTTTAACGTTTAATTGTTTCCATTTTCTATTTTTAGGTCCAATTGCTCATCACTTTCGGTTTCGTTTGTGTATTTACTTTCTCGAAAGCTTCGCAGGAATGGGTGCAAAAAAATCCAGCCCTTTTATGGATTGCTCTGGTAAGTTTTGAACTATTAAAACCTCCAACTGCTTTATTACTATTCGAGATAATTTTTCAATCGCATAAATTGACATTAAAGTGCCAATAATTTATACCTAACGCGGTATCAAAACTTTCCATTTATTATTCGGTAATTAAGGAAAATTTATTAACTATCACAAAGCCAGTAAACTGCAAACATTTTTGTGGGTATCAAGAAACATTTTTAAACCAGAAAAATAAAGTTTCCTCTTTTCTAAAAATACTCTTCCTTTTACTTATACACATTTTATCTATTTTCCAGGTCGTTCTCATTGTGACCATGATCTGCATGGCCTGCTGCGAGAGCGTGCGCCGAAAGACGCCCCTGAACTTCATCTTTCTGTTCCTGTTCACCATCGCCGAGTCCTTCCTGCTGGGCATGGTCGCCGGCCAGTACGAGGCAGATGAGGTGCTCATGGCAGTGGGCATAACGGCAGCGGTGGCCCTCGGCCTCACCCTGTTCGCTCTGCAGACCAAATGGGACTTTACCATGTGCGGCGGAGTGCTGGTGGCCTGCCTCGTCGTCTTCATAATCTTTGGCATCATCGCCATCTTCATTCCGGGCAAGGTGATCGGTTTGGTCTATGCTTCTCTGGGAGCTCTGCTCTTCTCCATTTATCTGGTGTACGACACCCAGTTGATGCTGGGCGGTAACCACAAGTATTCCATCAGTCCCGAGGAGTACATCTTTGCGGCGCTCAACCTCTACCTGGACATCATCAACATCTTCATGTACATACTGACCATCATCGGACTGGCCCGCAACTAGACGGTGCCGCTACGATCTTCCATAGATTCCATTCCAGCTTTAGAAATATGTAACTTAATTTTATACCAGTGACTAGTGACCAGTGGCCAGTGCCACCTTGGCCACCAAGAAATACAGAGCGACTAGCCAACCCTCCGCAGTCGAGTGCTCGCTTTGATTTGGCTTTGCGATCTGGGATTGGGACGGGATTTGGGGCGCTGCTCAACTAGTTCGAACCTTGTCCACGCCGCGGTGTCCAATTAATTAATGTGCACGAGTGGCCGTAATGTAATTATGTCCAATCAGCCCCTGCCGTGCCGCCAGTTCCTGGACAGCGGCTGGAAGTGGACAAGGTGATCGTCAGTTGCGCGAATCTCTAACTGGCGGGCGGACATGGATTTCGATGAGGTGCTGCGGGAGGTGGGCTCCTTTGGGCTCTACCAGAAGTTTATCATCTGTTCGGTACTACTGCCGGCGGCCCTGCCCTGCGCCTTCCATGCTTATAGGTGGGATTTTCGTGGTATTCCTCCGGTCTTTCAAGTGGATTTGAACCTTTCGATCGGTGAAATATAATAAAAAATAAACAGATTTAATTCCAATTTAATAAAAAAAAAAAAAAACTCCAAAATAACGAAAAAGGATAAGGGCAAGTCCCATAGTGTTGCATAACCAGATTCAATTATACTTTTTAGTTACCTTGTTATATAAAAAGTATATAATGTTTATAAATATCTTAGGGGATACGATATTCCCAAAGTTATAACCATAAGGGATTAAATTTAATCGGACAAGGTTATTATATAAATTTAATCATAAAATTACAACACAGTTTGGATAATCAAAGAAGAATATATTACGTGGGCTGCTATATATATTTCTGGCCTAGGCAACACTAAGTGTTGTTAGGTGGAATCTGACTTTTCCATTGAAAAGTTCGACATTTTTAAGCATAAACGTACTCAGAACGGTTTGACGTACGACTATCATTTGTGTTGTTTACAGTTACTTAAAAAAATCAATTTCGCAAAAAAATGGAATTAACTCGTGAACATTTTCGTGCGATCATTTTTCACAACTTTCGGCGTGGATTATCACGACAAGAGTGCAGCGATGAACTTAAATCTTTGTATGACTATGAAGCACCATCCTATAGCACTGTGAAAAACTGGTACAACGAATTCAATCGTGGCCGACGCTCCCTCAAAGACGAATTCCGCGAAGGTCGTCCAAAAACAGCCGTTGTGCCAGAAAACATCGATGGCGTACGTGAACTAATAATGCAAGACCGTCATGTGACATACCGTGAGATAGAGGCATCCCTAGGCATTTCTTCCACCAGCATACATTCGATATTGCATGAGCACCTG